>CM038682.1:41170984-41466881 GCA_021605205.1 Aegilops longissima | reverse complement strand
GGGAGCTCGCCGTGCGGAGGCGAACGGCGGCCGTGCTTGAAGGTGGCAGCGCGCAGAGGGATGCCCGGGAGGAAGGAGTAGGTCCGGCCGGAAGGCGCCTGCTCGGACGGCGTCGCCGTCAGGGGCTCAGGGGCCCGCCGTATATAGCCGCCCCCGCCGCCAGCCGCCATGGCTCTCCTCTGCATCGGGCCGAGCTTACCCAGGGTGACCACCAGCTCGTCGGCCACGCCCTGGCCGCCCAGCAACCATCGCCGGGCCCCTCCGACTGCCACCTCACAGTCTCGCCGGAGATTGGCTCGAGCGCGACGGCGCACGACCAAGCAGGGGGCGGAGATGGGGACGAGACGGGGCGCTGGATGGTCCAACTTAGCGTCTTGACTTTATTTACCGTACCATACCACGTGGCCTGAGGACTGGGCTCAATATGTTATAACAGGTTTGCTATTTCACATCTAGATGTGAAATATTATCTCACATCTAACTCACTCATCTTTGATTTTTTTAAAGTCTTCCACTCACTCACTCTTGATTTTTTTTTTAAAGTCTCCTACAAATTTTAAAGGTGAGGGAGTTAGATGTGAGATAATATCTCACATTTAGATGTGACATAGGCAGACCCATGTTATAATTGTCCTTCCTTTTTTTTAGGATCAGCTGTTCTTAATTTTAACCGAGTGAACAACTGGAGTCTTTTTAAACCACCAACCAAATATTGTGATAGTATTTTGAGAAATTTACAAAACATGTGGTTTTCTCAAACTCTACCACGAAAGTGTTACTAATTTTTTGCATTCAAATCACGAAACAGTACAAAGTAGTTGACCCTTACAAGCACACTGAAACGCAAACACAAAGGACAATGGACACCTAGTCTACCCTAAGACAATCATAACACAAGAAGATCTCCGGAGCCTGTGTCATCATCCCTGAATCTTGAGAGAAGACCCATGCAGCAGAAGGATCTGCAACCAGGCATAAGCAGGTCATCATCTTCGACCATGATACAATTGCCGCCACGCTGCTTCCTCCTTTCTTGACACCAGCGGTGAGAGAGCATGGACATCAATCCAACACACGTGCAACAGCTGTCACCATCTTTGGCTTTGAGTACCGCGAAAAGTGTCC
The DNA here is from genome assembly GCA_021605205.1 of Aegilops longissima. NCBI lineage: Eukaryota > Viridiplantae > Streptophyta > Magnoliopsida > Poales > Poaceae > Aegilops > Aegilops longissima. The sequence goes on along the minus strand of CM038682.1, from coordinate 41,465,756 downwards.
TTTCCGAAAGGAAGAGAACTCGAGTCATCCGACCGGTCCGAAGATCATGGCCGGGCCATCCGCCCGAAAAGCAGGATCTCCCTCCAAAGATCGCGCAGAGGAAGAAGAAGAACAACAGCAACAAATCATACCGACAAGGAAGAAGAAGGGTCTTCGTCTCCCTGCATCCATCGCCCATGTGATGACCCAAACGGCCAGTATCGATGGACCTCCAGCCACCATAGCCCGCGACCTTGACAAGATCCGGGGATCCCCCACCCCGCTGGCTCCTAGACGAAGGCAAAAGCCTCGCCTAACCGCGAACGGAGCCCGAAGAAACTTATTCCAACGCGACACCACCGCAACGGCCTCGGCAGCGTCACCCTCAACCCTAACCCTACAACACACCCACCTACAGACCCGAGGATCCCTCTCCCTCCCGGCGCCGGAGCGGCCAACGGAGAGAGAGGGAACCGGCGGCGCCACAGGCGGCGCGCAAGGGAACCCTCGTCGCCTCCTTTGATCGCCTCGTGTGATCCTGATTATTTTCATGTAGTTAATTGATGATTAGTTGGAGCGCGTCGGCAGTGGTTAAGACGAGTACATGTATGTAAAGGTTCTGTTTCCGCGAAAATGCAATGGCGTGCTCGTGCTCGCCTGCACACGTTATCGCGAGGCGTCCATTCTTGGCGGGATGCCGGAGAGCCGCGGTATTTCAGGGGTGCATACGCCGATCATTTAAAGTGTATAAGCTGGACCGAAGAGCCAACGTCTACGGTGCGTGCAGACGGACAACTAAAGACCCAGAGATGGCGTTTGGACACTGTACCAACGATGGGATTTGACATTAACTACAATTTATTTATTTCCTATTGTTTCCTAGTAACAACTTCTTCCTAAATCTAAGAATAATTAATTAAGCCATTTTATTTGTTTCCAATCGCGAGGATCAATGCTTCTGAACCAAGATCATTACTTCCGAAAAAGATTTGCTTCGTATGAACCGGGATCATTTGCTTCCTGAAAATTTCTTCGCTTCCTATGAAGTTTTCAGTCGTGTGGAATTTTTTTTGTTTGCTTCATACGCTGTATTTTACTAAACAAGAACGTTGGTTTCCAAAAAACATTTTGCTTGGTACGAACTGGGATTGTTGCTTCTTACGAAAAAATTGGTACGAACTGGGATTGTTTGCTTCATAAAATTTTCTTTGCCTCCTAAAAAGCTTTCAGTCGCGAGGATTATTTTTGTTTGCTTCGTATGCTGTTTTCAATCGTGGAGCTCCTTGCTTGAAAAACTTCAGTTTGGTTTATTTTTTGTTTTTGACTGTCCTTGCAGTTCCAAAAACTTCAGTTTAGAAAATATGTTCCATGCGACCAGAGGATTGTTTGCTTGCTCCAACAAAATTAAAATTTATTTCCATCAGACATTAGTAAATTAGAACTTGCTTCAGAAGAAAATACAGTTTGCTTCAAAGGAATTCTGAATTTGTTTCCATAAGTTGCTTCGAACAACATGAATGGATTATATGTTTTTGTCATCTCTACACAATACAAGTCACAACCGAGAGAGGTCGCGCATCCTTCCATGTCCAGATTGTCTAAGCATTTTTCACTCTCTCCCATACTGATTGGTGGTCCAACTTGACTTTGATGGCAAAAGGAAGAGTAGAACCATCGAATTCAAAAAATGTTCACGATTTTAGAGAATGTTTGAAAATCTGTCAAAATGTTCACGAATTTGAAAAATGTTCACGGTTTCAGATATGTTCACGAGTTAAAAAAAAATCATGGTTTTAAAAAATTGTTCATGATTTCATGAAAATGAGAGTGATAGTGTATCTTGGTGATGCAGAAAAATGTGGTCATGGTTTATTCTTCCGTCGCAACGCACGGGCCGTTTTGCTATAACTACGAAAGAAGGACAAATTTGGAGTGTCGGATTTTCGTTACATCGACGACGAAGGAATGGTCTGAAGTCTTAACAAATTATAGATACAAAGCGTCTCCCACTAGGTGTCATTAGCGAATTGGGGTATTTATGTAGCTCATACGCACTATACCTGTAAGTTAAGTTTGCGATGTGCGACGTGTGTATTTAGCAGTCAAGTAGCAAATGGTGTGGAAGCAGGTATTTAGTCGCAAATGACATACTTTTGGCGCCATCAAGTTAACTCTCTATTTAGTCTTCCCGCAAAAAAAAAACCTCTCTATTTAGTCGCAAATGCAGCACTATACCTGTTATATGGTGTATTCTTTTTTTTTTTTTTGATAATCTGTTATGGTGTATTCTGTATGTGTACTCCGGTAATGTTAATGAAGCTCTGTTTTTTAGTTCATCGTGTCTATAAGCGGGAAATTTTCAGGCTTAGCCAGGTTAACTCTCAATTTAATAGTTATTTTTAGACTGGTCAAACGGCACAATGCATATATGAGGTCCACAGTAATACATGTGCAATACGTGGCGGCAGGAACTACACATGGACTTGCCGTAACAGACCCGAGCGCTGTGATAAGTTATAGCCCGGTAGATGCGTCATGTACCATTGGAACAGATGTAGGTCTTGGACACGGCATCGTTAAGTCGAACGGCACTCACCGTATTTTACTGTTCAGCGCTACGTTCCTTCCTACTACCCCACCCAATCGCATTCAATACACGCGAGACGCGTCCTTGTTCTATTTGTACACGAAGCGAGAGCAAGCGAGCTCGTCAGCTACGTCGCCACTCTCCTGTTTCCGTCGAGTTAAACACTATTGTTCATACAAGTGCGTACTACTGGTTGCTATGTTGATTGAGTTAATTACTGCCGGACGCGGATTTGGTGAACATGGATGCGCGTGCACCCTTTATGAATAGTAATTCAAAAAAACTGAAAAAGTAAATAAAAATCTGAATTTATTTTTCTAATATACATAGTCAACAGGTATACTCGCCTATGAAGTTTCATGTAGAAATCACATCCGTGGTAATCTGGGGAAAAATGACAAAATCGAAGCTATATTAAAAAACATTGTTTAATGAATAGTAGGGTCGCATTTGTATTTTTTTTCACTAAGAATACCATGGGTGTCAATACATCATGAAACTTCACACGTGAGTAGAATGGTTGACCAAGTTTCATACCGCGAAATTTCGGAATTTTTTATTTTTATAGTATTTTTTCATGATTTTACTGTTCACATGGTGCGTGCGCAGCTATGTTCACCTTTGTATTTTTGAGCAATATACACATTAAGTTAAGAAGAAGAAGTCCGTGCAAGTCTGGCCATCATCCTAGCAAGCTAGTGGGACATTCCAAGATCTATCCAAAGCACTACTATTGCCTAGAGACGCTCGAGCCCTTGAGACATTCAAAGTGGCAAAGTACTAGTGCTACATGGAGCCCAATAATTCGATGCATACACAAGAACACGAGAGGTTAGCAGCAGTGCTTTCAAAAATTCCAGTGTGATCACAGTAGACAGGATCCATTTCTCGTGAATTCCGTAGAGACATGCGCTACCTGGAAGGCCATTAGAATTACTGAGTAAGAATTAATTTTCTTCTGATGCCTCTAATTCCTAAGTTGTTGTGCTCTTTTGGTTATTCTTTTACATGCCTTTTTTCCTACTCAAGTGTTTGTCACCTTCGGCATGCAAATGAAAGGAGGAGTGACTATTGAAGTGTGGACGAAAAACAATCGAACCTTGCAATCGACTCTATGGAGATGTAGTTATATATCGAAAAAGTGTAATTTACACATGTGAAGGTTGGTGCACTATTATTTATTTTTCCTTTTCTTTCTGTAGAGCTTCTTTCATTGTAAAATGCAAGTGCGATTCTGCAGATGGATGTTATGCCGGCTTGCCTATTTTAACTCCATTGTCAATCTATCGCTTTCTTTTTTTCCAATATTATGGTTATTGGATGCCAAACTTCATTTAGATGTTGAACAACTTTCAAATGCCAACATATCTCATTAAAAGACTAAATACCCTCGTACATTACAACTCCAGAGGCCAACTTCAACTAGGATGTAATGGAAGTCTCTAATTTTTTCTTCCTATCCCTTTGGTGAAGGCCTCGGGTCTAGAAAGATTCGTTACATTGTTCTTCAGAGTATGTTGTGATGTCATCAAAGGAGGTGCCTACACTCCATTCACAAGATCGATGAATTACGTCATCATATTTGGGCTTTGCTAAACTCATCAAACATCATCTTGGTTCACTAAAATGCGGATAAGTTTAAGCAAATTAGGTTGTTCCATAGCTTTGCAACAGAAATAACCTAGCTATTGGCCATGAAGAAATCTCCGGCCCACTAGGACATTGTGTCAGCACCCTTTCATGACTTCCACCGAAGGTCATTTCAGGATATTCATCAAATTAAAATCAAAAACATTTTACATGGTTAACTAGACTTTGTTGCTAGAGGTGCTTGCCACTTTCAGCTGTGGTCAAACATACATGAACTAGCTATGTTTTCTCTTCACCATGATCACTTCCGAGGTACTCCAGAATGGTGATCTGGCATGTCGTTTGACAAGGATTGAGGTCTTCATCATGTTGTTCATCCTTGCTACTGCCCCTTGGAAAAGTTGATTCTGCGGGAAGGAAGTATGGATTGTAAAGCCTATCATAGAAAATATACTTTTTCTTCATGCTCTCTCTTTATGCGGGTGACACAGAAATGTTTTCTGATGCGGACGTTCATGAGATTCTTACAATTGCCAAAATATTAAGAAAGTGCTTTGATGGTGGTTGCTTACCAAGCTGGAAAGAAAAGAAACAAATTCTTGATAAGATGCCAAATAGGTGATTTACATGGATTCCACCTTTCCATGCGAAGGTGGGATGCTTACTATTACTAGGGTTGTCAGTGCACTTTAGGTAGCCCATCAACTCTGACTTCTAGCCCCTTACTAATAGTGTGGGCTGGAAGCTCAGAGGATGGAAGGAAGAATTTTACTTGTGCTAGAAGAACTATTCTCGCTAAATCTTGGTTCTAGTGATTGGTACTTATAAAACCTTTGCTTCTTCATCCTCTGAAATTTGTCAATAAGAAGATTAAGAAGATGATTTGTAAAGTAGACAACGACGATCACGCTTGTGATGGCCACTGACTCGTCAACTGGGACATGGTTTTTCATCACAAGGATATAAGTGGCCTTCGAATCCTCAATTTTTGTGAGGTCTGGTATGGCCCTCCACGTTGAATCCTTGTAGTGGAAAGTCCTTAGTGACTCCAAATAATTTGTACATAGTACTAGAGTAAGTAGCAGCATGGAGCACGAGTATGCACTAGTTCAGATTTGGCAGTGATTTTACCCTTTTTTTAGTGGGGATTGTTATCAGGTAGTACTAGTTTGCATCCTTGAATGTACTTTACAAAACAAAATAGTAACAGCTTTTACCTCCGGCGAACAAATTTTCTAGATTCAGATTCAGTTCCTTTTCCCGCAATGCTGATTTCAAAACCTTATCTGTCGTGGTACTTTTTCGAGACGTGTATCGAGTTTTTTTGAGTGTGTATCAAGTTGTAAGCTACGATTCAGTCAACTGGTGGACATACTTGAGAAGGGTCAGTCAAGTCAAACCCTGCTCAGCATAACATCATTTGCTGCAGCGTCTGCTACTGCAGGTTCTGACTTTGTGTTGTTACCTTCCTATGACTTGTGTCGACGCGGCAAACAAATTGAGATGAAAAGACTCCGACTACCGACGGCACCAAGGGTGAATGATAAGCGTCCTCCTGACATGCTAGACAACGCAAATAGTTGATGGAGCCAGCCGGCTTACCGTGCAAGCTACAAAGGGCAATTTGTGTGACGTTCTTTAGAGATATAGTATCCAGCAAACAATGGCATAGTTTGATACAATTCCTTTATATGCTAACTCGTTGATTTTCAATTAAAAAAGGCTAGTTTGCGACAATTCTATAGCTTGGCTATGTGTTTTTTAATTTATTATCATTGCATGGAAGATGAGGATAGTTTATTTTCTGGAACGGACCTGCTTTGTGGTCTATGTCCTCTGGCCAACCAGAGTGTTCTAACCGGCTAGAAAATTACTGGCCGCAACAATCTTATATTTACTAATTGGAAGCATCATTAGAGCCGCCACGTTAATCCTTGAAAAGCATGTTTATCGTCCGTTTGATCTCCAAATTAGATATTGGCAGCCGTTAGATCAAATAGAGTCCTCTCAAGTTGTCCCACGCTTAGTCTACCGTAAAAAAAAAAAGATGAAAGAGAGTCCACACGTGTTGTCCCACCTTACTCTCCCGTCAAAAAAAAAAAAAAACATCACAGAATCATCAAGAGTCCATACTCTATCTTCTAGCGCCGCAACTCTTCCTCATCCTCCTCGCCTGTCCCATGCGTCCACGCCGCGATCCAACCAAGCCATCCCTCTCCAATCTTTCTATATTTGTGCCCTAAGATGCAATCCATGCATGTTGGACCTTGAGAAGGTAAGTTGCAGCCGCTCCTGAACCGAACTTCTCTCCTTCATCGTGTTCCTGATCTGATGTTGCAATCATGACTCACCACCAATTGATGCCTCACCTAAAGCCTATGGTGTCACGTCCCCATGATCTCTCCCATCGGTTCCCATCTGATCTCTGCTAGGTTGTCATCCCCTGCAATGTTTTCTGTCCAAGATCTTGACATTTGTTTCCTCCCAGACTCCTATGGTTGCATGCCATATTCCTCTCCATAGAAGGTAATTTGTGTACCTCTACGCCTATAATTTTTTCTCATATTTGGCTACATTGGTCTTTCAGATTTGGACAGCCTTTATGTTCCAGCTTAGTGGAAAGTTACATATGTAGATACATGCTTGGATGGGGCGTGGAAATATGGATGCTTATATTTATAAAATTTATCTGCCAGTACCTCCTTTATGTTCCAGCTTAGTGGAACCTTCTGTATGAGTATACGATCTGAAGAACCTAATTGTTTGCTTACTCCTACCCACCTTACCATCTGTGCTTTATCGTGCAATAGACCAAGCCATCAAGAAGACGCCCATAGGTTATATATAGGGACGTACTTTTAGAATTTATTTAAGATAAAAATACATTCAGATTTAGTAAGAGTTTGTTTTACAATGTTGTGCATAACTGCTATTGATCATAAGAGAACGCTCGAACGCAAATGTTCGCTCGATGTGTCTGATGCTCGACGCATCATGTTTCATGCACCACCCCCTTCGTGGCAGTCCACCCAGCGTGTAGCCTGCATTGTGGAAGACCTCTCTGGATCGGGCGGCCAGCAATCCGTTGTGCGGGAAGATTCTCTGTACCATGCCGTTTTGCAAATACATGCTACAGCCAAGTACTAACATTTTCCATTTTATAGGCCAGTCATTAGAGACATGTGTTATAGCCTTCGACAGTGAGATAGTGCAGAGTATTTGATGTGTCATGTGGACATTAGCTTCTCCCAGAATGTTAAATAGTAAAACGTTCTGGTCATAATGAAATTTTGCTGTGTTAACTTATGTATAGAACACTTCACTACAGATAATTGTTCCCTATGTTACATCGTGTAATATTTTCAGAGAAACTTGCTGGCATTCTTTATTGTTCTTTAAGGTATTTCATGGCTCTCTTTGGTCAAAACATTCTTCCGGTGTTCCATTACATAATTTATAGAGAACGTACAGAGTGCATATTGTTGGCATACTTATCTTGCCTTCATAACAAAATTCCTAAGCAAATGAAAAAATTGTGCCTTTTTGTAACTGAGAAGGATCCATCAAGCTTAGAAATACGAGTGCTAAAATATCCCCAGATGTAGCAAATAATGTTTGTTTTCAGTATGACTTTCACACCATATATGTCTTATGGTTTCTTTGCAATTCCATATGAGTCCGTACAACATTATTTCCCCTTCACCCATCCTTTACGTGTTTTTGTCTGCAGTAAATTGGTGAAAGAAATGCTTGCTATCATTTAATATGCCATGGAGTATAATTTCCACGTGCCATACTCAAGACTTCTCTGTCATATATGAGGCTATTACCAAAATTTTGATTACTGCAGTTCACAACAGGTATATTACAACTTTGATGATGCTCCACATAAGGATATCAGATATCTGCATATATCTTCATCTCAATACAGTTTTTGTTTGGCGTGCTGTAGATGCCAAGTTCATGTTCTGTGGTGTTATACAGATGTACTATGTTGGTAACCAACACTAAGATTAGTTGTGCAGGCCCCAAGAGTGAACAGATACGAGTCCTGTTAGAGATCACAGTGGCCTCGGCAGAAAATATCAGATGGTTCCTGAGATGTCAGATAAATTGTTGCCTAACAAAACCCACTGTGTTTCAGTCGATACACGTATAATCATACGTTATAAAATGGCGACAATGTCATCCCGCTGATAATAGTGGTGTGAAGCTGATCATACTTCTGTTAAAGTATGTAGGTACACAGATTTTGTTGAATCCATCACCATATTTTCCCTCTTCTACAACTTCTCCAGCAAGCATGATATATAAGACCAACTAGCCACAAGCTTAGCATGAGTCATATATATACATTGTTTTTTACACGATCCATTGATATCAAGCATAGTAGAAAGCCTTATTAGATGCTACTTTCGTGTATCTAGGCACCATCTCTCTTATTTCAAACTAATGATTCACGCCTCTAGATTATGGTCCTAACCTTTTTGAGAAAACAGTTGGTAGCCAAGCATGACGGTTTAAGTGTCATAGATGATCCATTCTCTGCCACTTTACTAGCAGACTTAAACAGAAGGACTACAATTTATGTTGATCTATAAATGATTTATTCCATATTAAAAAATAATTATATAAGCTAATAGTGACTTTCCTTCTGTTTTTCAGTTCTCAATTTTTTTTGTCTGTAAGCGATCCAAATTAAAGTTATATTCAGCAATAGATAATTGGTTCTATTTTTCAGATCTCATACGACTTTGTCTGCTGCAAGCTCCATTTGCTGCCGATGGAAAAACTGGTACCAAATAGATTTACTTGGCGACTTTTTTAAGATTGTACATCACTTTGTCTGCTGCAACTCAATTTGCTGCTGAGGACAAAACTGACAACATATTTATTTACTTGGTCCGAAGAAATCGATCATTGCAGCAGGTTACATGTACGTGGTGATCAGCTTTTGTCTTATCTGGCCTGAATGGATATTATTATAAAAAACTAACTGATATAAAACAATGGACAGGAAGCTAGCACGTCGATTGCCAATCATATTTTCTTATTACTGTGTCGAATGATACATCCAGTTGGGAAACCTGTTGTACTTTAAATTCTTATAACATAGATTAGACTACGTGATGTAATCCTTTTCATGTGATCAAGGGTTTCATCTTATACATGTCACCAAATACTACAAAGTTCAATGGTTCTTGAAATTTTGTGCGCTTAAATTCGAACCTGGTCCTTGGCATAAAAATCAGTGAAAACATATCAGGCAAAAGACTCCTATACCATCTATACCAGGCAAAATAGTTTCCCAACTCAATTAACTTGGACAAGGAAGTTAAATTAAAAAAAGGAACTTACACTTGCCGGTATCAAATCTGGGTTAGTTAGTTAAGTTGGTTTGTATATGGTTCACTCCAGAATGTATCACTTCAAGGTAACGCTGGCCGGGCAGAGCACATGTGCATATACTGTCACAATTTTCATTCCTTTAAGCTATAAAGCAAAAACACGTGGACATGTATTTTACTTCTTTTGTTGTTGTTCGAATATCAATGAGAAAACAATTACATCTTTTAGAAAAGGTAACTCTTAATTATATTCTCACTTGGCAATAAAGTCATAAAACCATTAAAATAAAAATGTTATTGAATATCAAACTAGCCCGGATGCACGGGTTGCTGACTAGTAGGCTTTAGTTAAAACAAATCCTGAATGCGTTCTACACATGTTAAACTAACTCAAGTTAGTCCCATTTATTGTCTACGAGAGCATCTCCAGCCGCGCCCCCAATAAGGCCCCCCGGCGACTTTTCGACCGCCGGCGCCAAAAAATCGGCCCAGTCGCGTTCCCAGGGGCCCATTTTTCGCCGGCTCGGTCCGAAATTTGCGCCGGCGGACCCAACCCGAACCCGGCGCGCTCGGGGGCGCCGGGCGAATCGTTTTTGGCGCGAAAGCGCCGCATGGCAGCCGCGTCGTGGGGCAGCCGCGTCAGCGACACCGCCCGCCTCGTCTTCCCGACGCATCGGTTTCCCGCGGGGAATCAATGGCAAGGCTGCCGCCGGTCAGCTTTTCCATTGATTCCTCTCACGAGCGGCGCGTCACAGGGCGGCGCGCCGACGCGCGCCGACGCCTCCCCTCCCTCGGCTATATATGGTCTCGCTCGCCAGCGTTGGAGTGCCACCCCAGCCCTTCCCGTCCCGCCGATCTCTCCTCCCCAGCCACTCCCTCTCCCCGATGGCCGAGCATTTCCCCGGAGACGAGGCGGCGGCCAACGGCTTCGGCCGCCGTTCGCTCCGCGAACAGGAGTCCTGGCTCCTGTTCCAGGCGAACATCCCGGCGCCGCCGGACATGCGCGCCGGGCCGACGGGCTGGAGGCTCAGGAATGGGGGAGTGCCCATTCCCCCGTTGCCCGACGCCGTCACCAAGCCATCGTACTTCGCCGACGAGGTCGAGATCGCGCGCGCCTCTCTCACCGACGCCGAGCGCTCCCTTCCCCAGTACGCCGCCGACAACAACGCGGCGTGGGCGGCGTACTTCGAGCGCCGCCAGCAGCAAGGGCTGGCGTCCACCAACGGGGCGCCGGTGGTCGGCGGCACCAAGAATAGCGAGGGGCGCCACCTCTGGTGGGGCGTCCCGGCCGCACCCTCGACGGCGTGCTGGCGCACCTCGAGGGCGGCAACAACCGACCGTTGGCGTACCCCCCGGCGAGGACGGCTGCCCCGACGCACCGCCGACGCGACGAGCAATGGGCGCCGAGGAGGTTCGGCTCCTCCTCCTTCTCTTCCTCGTCGTGTTCTTCCTCCCACTCCTCCGGCACTCCATTGCTGCTCGGCGTCAAGGCCGAGCCCGCGGCCGAGACGCCGCTCGGCCGGCGCACACGCAGCGCCGGCATCGTCATCAGCGAGGGCGGCCGGCGCGCCTCCTCGTCGGCTCCTCCCCCGCGCTTCGTCAGGCGGAAGACGGAGCCGGGTCTCGCGCTAGTGAAGACGGAGCCGGGGCTGGCTCCGGTGAAGACGGAGCCGGGGCTGCTGGCGCCGGTGAAGGCGGAGCACGGCGAGGTCGAGCTCGACGATGACGCAGCCCTTGAATGGGCACGCCAAGACTCCCTGAAGATGGCGAGGGAGCGCCAGCGCGGCGCCCTAGAGCGCTTCGCGCAGCGCCACCGAGGCCGCGACGAAGGCGGCGTCGTCATCATCGACGACAGCGACGACGACGACGACGCGCCGCCGACGCCGCCACCAGCCGGAGAGGGGTCCAGCAGGGGCGCCCGAGTCAAGGAGGAGAAGGCCGACGACGGCGGCGACGACGGCGACTTCTCGGCCTTCAGCAAGTTCTTTTTGACTAGTTTTTATATGTAATGGCGTGTTTTAGCCCAAATTTGCAAATATAAAAGCCCATGTTTGCCGAAAAGTGGCGTGTTTCGGCCCGAGTTTGTCTAATTTTTTTTCACGCCTGGGGCCGGCCCTGGGGGCGGCGGCTGGGGGCCAACTCACCCCCAGACCCACATTTTACGCCGGGTCACCCCCAGGCGGCGATTTTAGGCGCCCCCTGGGGGACCAACGGCTGGAGATGCTCTGAAAGAATCAATACAACTATGTCGACTCAAAGAAGGGCATGGTAGAAACTTCTATGAGGACGAGGTTAGAGAAGGCATGGCTGCACAGCAACCCAGGAGATGGATGTTGTGTGCTAGGTACCCTCTGGTTCATGCGGACATACATATTTGTACCTAACACAGTTTTCCCAATCTCTTCCGATCCCACTTTATATGCATCCGGACGCTCATAACCTTGCACGCACACTGTTGAACGTACGTATATAGAGGACATGAAAAGGGTGCTATTTGCAAAGTTGCTTGTGGCCTATGCGACATGGAAAGCTAGGTTAGAAGCAATGACACTTATAGTGCCCAGCCAACAGTAAAACACTATTATTATATCATAGAACAATCACCTATGAATGAACGTGCACACTATTTCCAGTGACCACAAATTTACTTTACTCTATTAACATCTCCGATGTAATTTTTATGGTGTTTTTGTTGCGATCTGATAAATTGTGAATTTATGATTAGATTGTTTATTGAATATTATTGAACCTTTTAAAGTTTCTTTGTTGTGTAATTGGGTAGCTATGTATGTTTTTCGAGTTATTTGCCTTCTCTTATCAATCTAGATGGGTAGTTTTTTAGGGGGAGTGGTGCATAGTACTCCCTCCATTTTTGTATACAAGGCCACTATCAAAATTACAATTTGCAACTGTACAAGGCCACTAATATCAATCGAGGTAAAATTGATGAGGTTTGTCTTGTACTAGCAACCGATGACATTATTATTCCATGCATGCATGTGGGAGAGAAGCTTGTTTTTCATGTACCACATTAATCAACCAACAAGGAGTGAGAGGGTTGTCTTGTTGTGCGTTGAAGAGAAAAATACAAATTAATTAACACGTCGAGCGAGGAGAAAAAACAAGTTTGCAACATTGGCTTAAGTAAGCATTAATTTCTACCTTGGTACCTGTAATATGGGTTTGTGGCCTTGTATACAAAAATGAGGGGAGTACTAGGTTTAATCTAACAGTGATATATATCCCAATGACAGAATAGGGACAAGTCACGTATTTGTATCGTTGCTAGTAAGAATAGGGACATGTCACGTATTAGTATTATTGCTAGATTTCTTTCTATTTACATTATGTCATCTTACTTATTGTGTTGCTCTGTTTTTATAAAATCAATACCTTCAAATGCATATTTGATAGCGGTTTTAGGGTGGATTAATATGCAGTTGGATAATTGTCTAATTATCAGGGACGTAATGTCTATTCAAGATTATGCCATGAATGATCATAGTTAGGAATGATGCTTTTCTATCAATTGCCCAACAATAATTTTTCTACCATGCCATTACATGCTTTCGAGGGAGATGCCAATAGTGAATCTATGCCCCCCGCGTCTATTCTCTATTAGTACTTGCTTCTGTTGGGGAACGTTGCATGGAAAATAAAAATAAAATCTATGCACACGCAAGATCTATCCATGGAGATGCATAGCTACGAGAGGGGGAGAGCATCTACATACCCTTGTAGATCGCTAAGCGGAAGCGTTTATCAACACGGTTGATGTAGTCGTACACCTTCATGATCCGTCCCGATCAAGTTTCGAATGTACGGCACCTCCGCATTCAGCACACGTTCAGCTCGATGACATCCTCGCCTTCTTGGGCCCAGTTCTTTTGCCAGAATCTGGGGATTCTCCCAGAATCCGACCCCTACCCAGCTTCTCCCAGAATCACTGGGCCCCATTTGTTTTACAATCCTATCTAGTTAGGGTCTAATTAGATAGGATTGTAAAAAAATGGGGCTTAAAGATTCTGGGAGAAGCTGGGTAGGGGTCGGATTCTGGGAGAATCCCCAGATTTTGGCAAAAAAACTGGGCCTTGATCTAGCAAGAGAGGCGAAGAAGTAGATGATTTCCAGTAGCATGATGGTGTGGTGACGGTGATGGTGAAACTATTCCGCAGGGCTTCGCCAAGCACAACGGGCGTGGACGGAGGATGTACTATGCCACTAGAGGGAGAGGGGGCGCCTCGCATGGCTTGGGAATCGTGGTGTGTGTTGCCCCCTCCCCTCCTCAGATATATATAGGTGGAGGGGGAGAGGAGGCTGCCATCCCTAGGGTGCCTGCCCTAGGCACCCCTCCCCTTCCTTCCTAGGTGCATGGGAGAAGGGCATGAGGGGAGGCGCCCCCCTGCTTTCCTTTCCTTGAACGAGGAGCAAGGCAGGAGGGGCTAGCCCCTCCTCTTTCCTTCCCCTAGGGCCGGCGGCTAGGATGGAGCGCGCCAGCCCCCTTGCGGACTGGTGTGCTCCCTCCCCTTGGCCCGTTGTGGCCCATTAACTCCCGTGGCCTTCCCGGAACCCTTTCCGGTGATCTGATAAATACCCGGTGCATTCGAAAACCTTTCCGGAGACCAAATACTATCATCCTATATATCAATTTTACCACCGGGCCATTCCGGAGCTCCTCGTCATGTCTGTGATCTCATCCGAGGCTCCGAACGACATTCCGTCACCAACTCAATATTATATCATCAACGAACATTAAGCGTGAAGACCCTACGGGTTCGAGAATGATATAGACATGACCGAGACGCCTCTCCAGTCAATAACCAATAGCGGGACCTGGATGCCAGATTGGTTCCTACATATTCTATGAAGATCTTTACGGCCAAACCTTTATGACAACATACGTAGTTCCCTTTGTCTGTCGGTTTGTTACTTGCCCGAGATTCAATTGTCGGTATCTCCATACCTATTTCAATCTCATTACGGGCAAGTCTCTTTACTCGTTCCGTAATACATCATCTTGTAACTAACTCCTTAGTCACTTTGCTTGCAAGCTTCTTGTGATGTTGTATTACCGAGAGGGCCCAGAGATACCTCTCCGTCATACGGAGGGACAAATCCCAATCTCGATTCATGCCAACTCAACAAACACCTTCAGAGATACCTGTAGAGCATCCTTATGATCACCCAGTTACGTTGTGACGTTTGATAGCACACAAGGTATTCCTCCAGTATCCGGGAGTTGCATGATCTCATGGTCGAAGGAATATGTATTTTACATCAAGAAAGCAGTAGCAAAAACTGAATGATCATATGCTATGCTAACGGATGGGTCTTGTCCATCACATCATTCTCCTAATGATGTGATCCCGTTATTAAGTGACAACACATGTCTATGGTTAGGAAACATTAACCATCTTTTGATCAACGAGCTAGTATAGTAGAGGCACACTAGGGACACGATATTTGTTTATGTATCCACACATGTATTTAAGTTTCCGGTCAATACAATTTTAGTATGAACATTTTATCATGATTAAGGAAATATAATAATAACCACTTTATTATTGCCTCTAGGGCATATTTCCAACAGCTTCTACATAATTTCTCTTTCATTTGCTTTCATTATTTTGCCACTTCAATATACCATTATCTATCAACCATTTGCTTTTAACCTTATAACTAGCAAGATGAAGGGATTGACACACCCTTATCAAGTTGGACGCAAGTATTTTATTTTGTTTGTGTGCAGGTGCTCCTTCTTCTTAGCTTGTTCACTCGTACCGGTTCGATTAAAGATTGGTTCTTTTGATAGAAACAATTTAGTTTATGTGCTGCCTACATCACCATTCGTCTTCAAGGAAATCCAACAACTCCTACGGGAGTAGCTGATAGCGGTGTTGGGGTGGAGTATCAGTTGTAGATTAGGTTGTATAACGGTCTACATATCACAGACATAATGCTATATAATATTATATCATGAATGAACATAGTCTTATAAATATTGCAATTTAATCGCCGCCCAACTGTAATTCATTAACCACACCACACTTATACTCTTGGAGTGATGCCACTAGTGAATTTATGGACCTGGGGTCTATGTTCTTATACTGAAAACTTTAGTAAAAGTACTTTTTTCTTGTTGTATCATTTTGTTAATTTTATCTATCTATCAGTTCCTATCATACCATGCAATTTAATTTTAATTTTGTAACTAGTAAGACAAGAAGCTTGACAACCTTGTTGACGTTCTGGGGACAATTTTGTTCTGTATTTTGGCTGCAGGTACCAGTGATTTGTTTGCTGGAAGAATTCTTCATGGTTTGGAAACCTTGGTTATATACTGTGCGAAATACTTATTTCTAGGTTAATTCACTCTTATACTCGGGGTTACCCAATCACTCTTACTAGGGAGCAAGCAACGGACATGAAGGTACACGGCAGCCTCTGGTGCACACTCCTGCACGTCCCTCTTGCTCTCTTGCCACGGCCTTTGGTTCATGCGCAACTATCGCATCCGCTGGAACATGGATGACACCATGGTGTTGCTCCTGTCTTCGCTCCAGCGCCGTAGCACTGCCGCTGCCGTTCACCTGCACTCTTGCTCTACCGCGTGCACATAAAACCCACCTTGATGGCGAACTCCACAACTGCCAAGAGTTCGAAGCAGCCCATGTTCGTGCGCTAGTACAACGGATAGCAGTCAAGAATATTGGAAGACCATGACACAATCGAAGCCGCTGCAGACTGGGCAAACTGATCGAAAATGCTAGCCTCGCCAAGGCTTACGCTGCTGCCGAAGAAGAGGTCAGCCGTCGGTGTGACATTGAGCGCAGTAGAGTGGAGGCCCAAGGGAAGGTGGGTGGATGGTGGACACCGTGCTGTTTAATAACTCCTACATTGATCCCTTCGACACAACGTCGTAGTCCCTTCAGGAACTGGTCCAAGCAAGACAGGAAGCATGGCATGCTCAAGCTCAACTCATTTCCATGGCTCGTCGAAGGGGATGCAAATCCATGGGTGTGTGCTCAAAAGCATAGGAGAAAACTATACCACAGTGCCTACTCCTTCCCTTTTGTTTGGACTACTTTTTCTGCAATGATACCCAATACTCTAATGTATACTACTGTCTCTGTTCTGAATTATAAGATGTGTTGGATATTTTAATATAAACTAGATAGAGATTGAAATGAGTGAACAAACACACTAAATGCGTCTATATCAGGGTTTTTGTAACCAGCTCGAGAAATTTGGTTCCCGGGCAGTAACCGCAGATCTTGGTGCCCTAGAAGTAATCACCTTAAGGAGCGAAATATCCCAAAAATTAGATTTTAAATGTAATTTAATTAATTTATGCGAATTCAAAAAATCCTCCAGTAACTGCTTGGTACTTGTCGGTTACCGCCTTAATCGAAAAGCTCGATGCGCCATGTGACTTTTTTAGGATTGGGTAGCCAAAACCCTGGTCTATATAAATGTGATTCTGAGAAAAGTTAGAACATGTTATAATAGTGAATGTGGAGGGATTTGCTTACAAGCAGTATTTTCAATGTTTATAATACCCGTGCCTGAAAATGTTTTCTGACGTATTGGTGGAAAATGGTTCATTGCTAAAATTTGCACCTAACGAAGCACACAGGATACTATGCAATGTATGCAACTATTCCTGCAAAAAAAAAAGAACCATGCTGCCACAATTCTTTTCATTGATTTATAGCTACCTTCAGTTCATGAATTGTATAGAAAAATGCTGCTACACTACTCGTAGGTGAGGAAGCCATTTTCATCCCTTATAATTGATGAGAAATCCACAAAATTTTGTCTAAAATATTTCTATATTTTTTAGGAATGAAATTTTCTGATGAATATATGTGTGGTTTACAATGAAGATAGCTAGCAAAGCATTACAAGCTAGAGACTGCCGCAGAAGCAACAAGAGGCATCAACATCAGCACGTTGCTCACGAGGGAGTTAGCCACACCAGAGAACTAAATCGCGAGGGCACAACTTCAGACTCAGGGGGAAAGACAGTTACAGAACCCAAAACACCACATCGTTCATGTGATTCCAATATCGCCACCAGAGACACAATTAGTGGGTGCAGATGGCACATGCCGAGAGCAGAGGAAGCAATACTGTCGAATCTTGCGACAAGTGCGAAACCCAGTGCTAGCTCTTCAACCAACGGCAGATTTTCTGGGCACTGAGGGCACCCATCCTCCTTGGCATCGACTATTTCCTTTTGGATAAGCAAGTCTTCAATGTGGACGAAAGCTTGAGCCAGCAATCAACCGAAGAATTGGATGGGGGAAGGCACGCATCTGCTCCAAATGAAAGTGGCACGGTTTGTACAGATGTACAGTCACGATCACGCTGGCCGTCATCAAGCAGTGGAGGAGGCAACTTACATCAAGAGTCATGATCAGCAAGACCGATGTGAAGCAGCTTTCTAATCTTCTGATGTCTCTAATTCCTACATACATGTCATCTATCTGATTTCGTCCTCATCTTCCCTTCTGGGCATGTGGGTGTCACCTATCTGGTGTGCTAATATGTAGGATTGCGTCCAAAAAGAAGGGGTTCATATATCAGTGTGGATGAATGAACATTGTGGCTTCCCACATACTGTACTTTTGTGACATGACTTCCTACTTACACTCGTGAAGATCGATGAGTATATGTATAGGGGAGAGGTGGATAGCCTTATGCACACCAATGTGACAGGTTGGTAGAGTATATTCATTATGTGTCCGTGAGCTGAATGACCATTTGTTTCTATATGGGGCCTTAAGTGTGACTCCACGATATAAATGGTGTTTTATAAAAGCATCAATAGCATGCACACGATATTAGCATGGTTGTCTATTCAAATACTAATATTTGAACGTTGTTCAATTTTTAGTTTCATGAGGATGCGGCTGCAATTTCGTTGAAAGGGTCCTACATCCACTACATGTATAGGAACTTCTAGATATAACTTTTGGGAGATGGACTACCGTGCGACGTAGTATTGTGCGATGCCATTTGAAAATTCTGCTGGTTTCATGCAACTATCAGAAACCTGATCATGCATGCCCTGCTTGGTGAGGTGATACATCCAATAAAAATGAAGTTAATTGTAAAAACCATCACGTTGGAGGCAAGGTTTGCAGGAAACACATGTTTACATATTTATGCCAAAAACCACTCGTGCCTTTTTTGGGAAAGAATGCTAGTCGACTACTTATACCGTTTTGAGTACAGTTATGACATGTGTGACCAGATTATAAAAGTTACGTAGCATAAAAAGCCAATTACATACCAATACAATTTTCTTTTGCAAAAGGACCCCTGGAAAAAGCAATCAGGTCCTCCAGCATGTCAATGCCGCCAGGGAGGAAGGTGGCGTAGCCGGCAGACACCGTGTAGCTGGGGCTGCAACAGTTGGTGGAGTGTAGCATCGACCTGGCGACTGTAGCATGGGGTCCATGGGCCTGGTGTCCCCTGCTGTGCATGGCAGCGGCAGGCGCATCACGAGCGTGGTGCACCCGCCGGTGCTCCTTCGAGGGCTCATGGCGAGATGCCTAGCTGCGAGGAGGTGAGGGCAGTCTCTGGGATGCAACAGTGCAAGGTAAAGATGGCTCACCGAGCAAACGCTTTCGTGGCCCTCCCCTGAGGCTACGACACTAATGCAGTAAGGGGAGGTCGAGGCAGGTGATCGGGGGGGTAGGTCGAAGCGAGGGAGAAAAGAAGAGGAGGAGGCAGGGCTTCGTGGAGGGAAGCAGCATGCCGTCGTCCATGCCGAGCTCGCATGCCAGCCGGTCAATGCGATGTCGTGGAGAAGAGGCACGGCTGGGGAGAAGAAGAAGGAGGCAGTAGTGACCTTATCCTCTCTTTTTTGCAAGGAAGACCTTATCGTCTTATGCCCTTCTACAATTTAGTCTCTACTATTCTGTCTATTTGCGATCCATTTTCATGCCACGTCACCCTTATAGGTGGGTCCTATATGTCATAATCGTGCTCAAAGTGGTCTAAGCCGCCGACGAGTGTTTTCATAAAAAAATAATTAGGCGCAGAAATAATGATTTTTGGCACAAATCTGTAAACATGTGTTACCTTGCCTCTAATGTCGATGGTTTTTGCAATTAACACCATTTTTACTAGATGCATCACCTCACCAAGCAGGAGTAACACTGTTTTGTCACAGTAAAATAAAAACAGAGTGGCTTTGTTTCTTTTTCTTTTTTTCCGAACAAAATTTATTGTCGATCCATATCTTGGATTTCACCTCAGCGCGACCCCACTGCACCTTGGGCATGAAGAAAGTCTAAATAAACACTCCCCCTGTAAACTAAGAGCATCTACAGCCAAACTTGGCAAATCCAACCCCTTAAACGCCGGCGGATGCACTCGGACGCATCCGAGGATAGTGACCGGTCACGCCTCAAAAATGCATTTCACATTCGGATACCTCAAATTAGAAACCTCAAATCCATATTATTACATGCAATATCAAACCTAATCTAAGCAGAGGTCGCCCGGTACCGCTCCCCGCTCGCCCATCTCCACCGTAGCCATGTCTGGCGGCTGGCCGCGCTCCTTAGAATGTTGGTCCGGTCTCCGGCAAGGTAGAGTAGGGCATGGGAAACGGACCGGCTCACGGGACTCAAGGCGCCGCCGTCTCCCATGCCCTATGCTCCCTCATCGGAGCCCGAAACCCGAACAGTGCCGGTGGACGATGACGGATTCATCCTGGGATGAGCCGCAAATGTCCACCACGATGCGGTTGCCGCGACCGGACTGATGGGCCATATGGGGCGCTGGATAATTGGACTCCGCCTTGCCGACGTCCATCGCTACAAAGGCTGCCGCAGTCTCCCATGCCCGGTGCCTTACACGGCGGGCACACCGTGCCATGGCCTCATCGGACGAGGCCCATGGTGCGTCCCCATGCTCTGCACGCAAACGAAAGAGTTGCGCGTCCTCCAGGGCGTTTAGACGCCAGACGGACCACACGCCTCTGGTGAGGCAGCTACGACTGGCCCAGCGCCGGATCCATGCGCCATTTGGGCGGACGTAATGGATTCCCGACGGAAGGAGTCCGAGCGCTGCCTCGCACAGGCCTCCTCTCGGGAGCAGCGGAGTGCAAGCCGGACGGCCATCTCCTCCTCAGGGCCACGTGGGATGAGCTCGGGCTCGACGGATCTGGAGGTGAAGGACTCGGATCCAATGCCAGCCATGTGGAGACGACCGGAAGGAGCTGGAGACGAGCTTGAGTGGAAGAGGGAACCCGAGGGGAGAGGAGTGAAGTGGCTAGGTTTTAGCTTCTCTGTGCCACGTGGGATGAGTTCGGGGTCGACGGATCTGGAGGTGAAGGATTCGGATCCACTGCCCGCCATGCCGGAGATGGCCAGAAGGAGCTGGAGCCAAGCTTGGGTGGCGGAGGGGAGCCGAGGGGAGTGGAGTGAAGTGGCTAGTGTTTAGTCCGGCAAGCAGATGGGGAGGAATTTATGTGGGGTTGGGTGGGCAGCGTGGGCCGGGGCCGACATGGCGGGCATGCCCGGGCACGCCAGGGCGCCCCCGTACCCGTCCCATATTTGGGCTGGCACTACAAGAATTCAGTTAATCCATGACAGATTCAATCCGTCACATATGTGTGAAAACTGTCGTGGAAGGGATGACGTGACGGATTTGAAATCTGTCATGTATATCGCGTCATAATTTGAGCATAGTACACTCCATGACGGATCATCCAAGACCGTCACCGACCATGACGGTTCTTGTCCGTCATGGATGGCACTAACCTAACGGCGTTAACCTATCTACCACATCTGCATCTGACATGGATATGACATGGCAGCCCATGAAGTAATCGGCCCAATATGATTTCCGACCCACTAAATTTTAGCTCAATCTAAGACAAACAGCCACATAGGAATCAACCCAATTGGAATGTTGGCCCATTAGATTTTAGGTACATCCAAGGCCCACTAATTTCAATCCCAAAAATTAACCCATCTGATTTGTCTTGGTCCTTGAGAAATTTAGGAATGTCAGTCTCATTTCATAAAATATATACTCTGGTCATTCAATAAAAGAAAAAAAATACATAAACACAACAGAAAAAATTTACACAAAAAACTTAAAATTACAGTAATTGCCAAACAATACATATGTCAAGGACTAGCAAAAAAAGATACTAAAATTACAAACACCCCATGTTAATGCTGCAGCACCACAGCCCCGCTCAAGGCTCGCTGGACGACAACCAGGGGCCATCCCCATGCATTTCCGAACGCAGATCCAGCCATTGCCACCAACTTCATTGGAGGGAAAACCTTATACGCCAATATCTCACCTCAACGCATCCTTGACATTGCCTACACGTCAACAAACCTTAAGACGACATAAAAAAATGCAATGCATCTTGGCACGGCGCATACCCCGGCGGCATGGGGTGAGTGAGCTCATATTTCATGTATGAACTATTCTACAATTATTTTTCAAGAATGTATATTCTTCAATTAGTTTGTATATGGATAGCGTTTTCCAATTACCATGCTCACTAATGAAAATTTCATCTCAAAAATTAATTGAGAAGCAAGTGAGCTGGTTACTGTACGACCACCACGACCATGGTCTCGGAGCAACAATTATCCTATGATATTGAATACTTTTGTGATCGGAACAACATATAATATTGGTGGACTACATAGTGAATCTTGGGATTAATCATTTCCATTAATGTGATAATTTCTATTTTGCTAATATTTATGTGCATGCATGCAGCGACGAGCCATCACAATCACTTCAGTAAGAAAGTTTGATTAAATTACTATATAGAAAAGTCATGTTAGTAAGATAATGATTACATATTAATAACCACGCTCCAAGCTTCATTACTATCATGATCATATTAATAGAAGAAAACATTTAACATACAACGAACATGCGAAATTTTTCCTCGTGGAAGATGGACAATTACCTGTGCGAGTCTTGGTCCTTCTTTTACCCTTTAACTAGTCAATTGTTTAAAAAGCTAGGGAGATACACCAGCAACGAGTTCGAGAATAGAATGCGATTTATTTGTTCTTCTATATTTCAGTCAAACAAATTATAACAGCTTGGTGGAACTGGCACATTGCTTTCCTATTTCTTATCGTGTACTAATTTTCAAATGGGCCTGATACGGATATGCTGGTTCCAGAAGTATCCATGCGTTCTAGCACTGGGATAGTATTGTTGTAGTTCGATAACCATGGTGCGGAAGTGCTAGAGCACAGTTGGTTTCATGAACCAACAGCAGGCAAATGATTTTTGTTACTCATAAGTAAATCTGGAAAATAATTTGCAATGGTTGTCATCACGTTATGGGACGGTAATTCATACCATCCTGGAGGTTTGTGGTTATAAAATACAGTTTCAAGGTTTACATCAAAGATGCTTCCTCAGAACTTCAGAGTCTGAGCAACATGGTTATTAGCTCACACCAGAGGCTGACATTATGTAATGTTGTTGGTGCTGAGGGAACAAAACCATCTAAAGCTAGTCATAAAACTGGCATGCATATTTTGTGATACTGTAGTTTTGTCTAAGTGCTAGAGAATAGGATCCCTGATCCCTGAAGCAGACGCACACACTACATCACACAGAATACTCAAGGAACCATAGGCCATCCACTCATTTTTGTTGCTACAAGTACGTAAAATCAACAAACTTATTTCTATGTCTGATGCACAGAACAAGTTTACCACAAAACAATTCATAAATAATATCGCCGGTATGTACAACCATAGCAGAAAGACTTGAATTTTGAACCATAGCTGCGGGAAAAGGAAAGTAGAGAGCATATATTCCACAGGTAGAGTTCCATGTGCACGTTGAATGTGAAGAAATCAACTACAAAACATTTGACATTGCCATGGACACTGTCAGGTACAAGAATGTACCATGCCTTCAACATGAGCAAATTATATGCCTGGAACATCTACGCAGATATGGAGTTTCCATATGCAAAATTATCCATTATCATCCTCAACTGAACATATATGACAGATTGGAAAACAAGCTTCTCACAGAACAGATACCATCCGCGTGTACTGCCAGTAACAGAGGGGCTCAACGTCCTGAACCATAATAATGGGAGAAGGCAGAAAGCACATATATACATACCGACAGTGATGTCGCAGCCACCAGTGAACTCGCCGCCAATGTAGAGCCGCGGGAGTGTTGGCCAGCTGTAGTACTCCTTGAGCCCCTGCTGGAGCGCCTCATTGGCGAGCACATCGTGCATCTCAGAGTACTTCCAACGAGCGAAGGATCAGCAACACAGTATATCTTAATTAAGAATGAAGCATGCAAGTATATCACAGAATCTAGCTACATCATAAAGACTAAGCAGGAACATACCTTGAGCAGTACATCAACACTGGCTACAGTTTCAGAGATAACAAATTAAGTTGTGCGCCAAAGAGATCATAGCCACTGGCTCCATTTTCTTGAAGCGGAAATGCTACAAGACCAACTTCCAAGAAATCCATTCCTGAATTTTGAAACAGTGCAAGCACATTAATTCCATGAAAATGCCATATGAAGCCTGGTTTGCCACACCTGCCATTTAAGCACTTAAGTAACTGTCATACAAGACTAAGACAAACAGACAATAGACTACACCGCAACACATGAGGAACATTACTAACCATGGCATAGGTCAAAATTCACATGCATAAGAGTAGGGGTTGCTCGTTCAGTTGTCCCTTGGATCAGTACACTAGTGCAGAACCGGGCAATAGCACCGGTTCGTAAGGCCCTTTAGTGCCGGTTTAGGAACCGGCACTAAAGTGTGGGCACTAAAGCCCCCCTTTAGTACCGGTTCAGCACGAACCGGTGCTAAAGGGCCACCACGTGGCACGAGCCAGCTCCAGGGGCCGGGAGCCCTTTAGTGCCGGTTGGTAACACCAACCGGTACTAAAATGTTTAGGGGGGTTTTTGGTTTTATGATTTCTTTTTCATTTAATTTTGTGTTTTCTATTTTAATTCTTTTTCGTTTCACCCGCAGATATATATATATAATAACTCATGCATGATCGCATCATAAATCATCATATATAATAACAAGTCGGCCTACTAGCTAATTAATCAAGCATCATCATACAACTTCTACTCGTTATTAATAATAAGTCATACGATCATCATCCTCATAGTCATCGAACCCAACCCTACATAATTGTTCTTAGCACATGATCATCAGTATCAGGTAGGATCGGACCTAAACACACTTAAGGTAAAATAGCATAAAACAATATAGACCCTGACTCTCCATTATGAAGAATGGAGATCATCCTGTCTCCAATTCTTGTGCCTCGCTTCCTTTTGCTTCCAAGAAGCTCCTTACGACTGTCCATACATTTTTTCCATCCTTTGATTGTCATGTCTCCACTTCTTTTAGAAATCCGGTATGGACAGTTGAGATTCGTAGGATGACCTGGATATATGTTCAAAACACGAACGCTGCCGCCATTCTGATACATCAAATGAGGCACACAATTCTCTGGGATAAGCTGTTGAAAAACATAGTAATAACTTCGTAATTAGCAATGATGTACTAGTTTTAGAAGTGCGCAAAAGATGCACGGATGTCGTAATAGTAAAAAAAACTTACCAGGGTATCTCCATGGTAGTTACCATAGTTCAACACGTGCACTAGTGGCACGTATTGACCATAATGTTGAGGAGTTCGATTGTAGATATTGTAATTCTCAATATCATTACAAAATCCAACCAGATGAGTTTTCTCCTTGTAAGTTAACTCAGAGCCATCGGTGTAGTAAGTTCTATCTACCATATTCTGCACATTCTTTGATACTTCAAAATAAGCTGTCAATGGAGATAAGCTGTCAACTATTTTGAAATGAACAATATAAGTTCTATTAATAATTCACTATGTTTGAGAAACTCACATAGCGGTAGAAGTGGAGGAGTATCAACAAGGACCCAAATGTCCATATTGTCTTGCTCGATTTCAGGATCACCAAGATCCATGGTGACAAGCATACCCTCATCAAAACCATACAATTTGCAAAATGCTTCCCAATTTTTGCAACCAAAATGGGTTACGCTCTCAGCATTATACAACTTTACTTCAAAATCCACATCATGATGGGTCCTTAGGTGAATTTTCTTCGTTTCAAAATTTTCATGGTCTTCAAAATCCATCCTCTCCATGACATAGCGTCTTGCATGGCATGGGATCAACTATACTCGAATTGTAAAAGATGAAAATTACACGTTGAAATAGTTGAAGTCATGCTTAATTATGAAAAAAAACACTTGTCGTCGTAATGCATCGTTTCAACTTCGAAAGTCTCCTCGAGCTTAATCTGAAGCGCCGACCATCGTCCGGTGAGGCCTGTCGCACTCACCTCGATCGTCGTGGCACTAATCGCACTCCGGAGACTTTCGTCGTCCGATGATGACATTTCCTATCGTTCATAATTCAAAGACTAAATTAGATCATTATTATTCAACTAATCATATGCATATGCCTTGCATATAGTGCTCTCAATTTGACTAAAAAGAAACTAGTTCTATTAATTTTCTTGCTAAAATAAACTACTTCAACTAGTTCAACTACTAAGCACTTACTATAAATAGAATAATGTAGTACTTACTCAAAATAAACAAGTTGCCCTCTAACTAAGTCCATTAAACACTTTCTAACATAATAAAAATTCTATGACCAAAATTACAACAAAAAATTCTATGAAAAATTAATCTAACATTCGACATTAATCTAACATTTATATAAACTCAAAATATATAAAAATTAAATAAACAAAAAACTCATTAACAAATAATATTTTAATTAGATCATCAAATATCAGATACCTAAATTTTCTTACTAAAAATAAACTAGTTATATTAATTATTGAACTAGTTCGACAATTTTCTTACTAAAAATAAACTAGTTATATTAATTATTCAACTAGTTCAAATCTCTAGTTCGACAATTTTCTATCTAGCTAGCTAGCTAATTCATCTAACATTCGATCATCTAATTAACTTTTCTAAAAAATAGAAAATAAGTAAACAAATGTGTGTGTGTGTATGTGTATGTGTGCATGTACGTGTACGTATATGTGTGTGTATATGTGTATGTGTCCCCAGATGCGCCGCCTGCACGTACGTCTGTAGCGGGAAGCGGCGCCGACGGGCGGGGTAGCGTCTGGGCGGCGGCGTCGTGTGCGACGACGACGGACAGCGGCGGGCCAAGGCGAACGACGGCGCAGGCGGCTAAGGCGTTCGGGCGGCGCTTGCGCGAGACGACGACGACGACGGCGGCGGCGGGACGACTTCGGCAGGCGGCGGCGGGACGACGACGACGACGCTTGACGACGACGAAGAAGCGGCGGCGGCGGCGACGACGCGACAAGCGTCTGCGAGAGGTTGAGAAATGAAAGAAGTAGAGATCTAACTGAATTTTCGCAAGTGTTGTATATATAGGAGAGGCCTTTAGTACCGGTTGGAGCCACCAACCGGTACTAAAGGCCAACTTTGGCCAGGCCAAGAGGCGGGAAGAGCAGGCCTGTAGTACCGGTTGGTGGCTCCAACCGGTACTAAAGAGTGGTCTTTAGTACCGGTTGGAGCCACCAACCGGTACTAAAGGCCGCTGCCACCCCGCAGTTCGCAAAGTTTAGTCCCACCTCGCCGGGCGAAGGGCAGCCGCACTGGTTTATAAGCCCAGTCGCGGCTGCCTCTTTGAACTCCTCTATATAGCAGGCTTGTGGGCCTAATTTCTGCGCGCTGTCCTGTGAGTCTGCTGGGCCTTTAGGGCCTGTAATTGCACGCCTGTGGCGTAGCAGGCCCACAGGGCAGCCCCCAAATTTTTTATATTTTTTCTTTTCTGTTTCTTCTATTTATTTCTTCGTAGTTTTTTTGTATAGTTTTTTCTTTTCTGTTATATTTATTCGTGAGTAGTTTTTCATCTAGTTTGCCAAAATTCAACATTTTCAGAGTTCATTTTGTAGTGATTTTCAATTTCACGGTCATTTTTATATAATTTTTTCTTTTATGCTATTTTTCTTTTCTGCAAATCTTGATGGTCAAAGTCTGGAGTTATAACCAAAGTTTTAAAAAAGAAATTCTGGTGTTGTAATAAGTTTAAAAAATAAAATGCCTTTGTAACAGATGAGTTTAATTTAAATGAAACCTGACTACTTGAAAGAGATTGTTCAGTTTGTAAACGAAGTGCATCCAGTTTTAGCCGTAAGCCTCTCTACTTTCTTGCACATGCTATGTGGGTGAAATGATGATACCATGCCAAGTTTCAACTTTTTCAGAGTTCATTTGTAGTGCTTTTCAATTTCCAGGTCATTTAGTTCTCAAAACAAATCATTGAATGCATGAAAAATAGCAAATGAAAGCAGAAATGGTTGAAAGTTGATGGCGTCGCTTTGAATGGTGCATACTAAACGCTTCTTCTTCTTCTTCTTCTTCTTCTTCTTCTTCTTCTTCTTCTTCTTCTGCTTCTTCTTCTTCCTCCTCTTCTTCTTCTTCCTCTTCCTCTTCTTCTTCTTCTTCCTCTTCTTCTGCTGCTTCTTCTGCTTCTTCTGCTTCTGCTGCTTCTTCTTCCTCTTCTTCTTCTTCTTGTTCTTCTTCCTCTTCTTCTTCTTCTTCTTCTGCTTCTTCTTCTGCTTCTTTTTTATATAGAGTTCAATGAAGACCAAATGCTTGTGATAGTTTTAAAAATAACATATTTAAATTGACATATTTAAATTGTGCATCTGAACGGAGAAAAAATACATTGGTCAGTACCGCCTTTCAGCCAAAACGCGCTACTGCTACAGAGAAGTACATATAAAAAATACATTGAGCATTAATGATCTTTTTGTATAGAATCTACATCGTCAATAGGAATCTAGTACATATAAAAAATACATTGATCATCAATGATCTTTTTGTATAGAATCTACATCGTCAATAGGAATCCACCACCGATTTAAGAACCGGCGAGGACTCCTATTGCAGCCACAGATCCTACACATAGAGTTCAATGAAGACCAACTGCTTGTGATAGTTTGAGAAGTAACATATTTAAGGTGGTAAAAGGCTTGTTAGGGGAGCGAGGTGGGACTAAAAACAGCCTGCCACAACGTCATTAGTACCGGTTCATGGTAAGAACCGGCACTAAATGGTGATGGTGGGGCCATAGCCTGACCGCAGGCTGACACAGCCTCTTTAGTACCGGTTCGTGGTACGAACCGGTACTACAGGTTCGCCACGAACCGGTACTATTGATCGCCGCCACGAACCGGCACTAATATACACATTAGTGCCGGCTCTAATGCAAAGCGGCACTAATGTGCTTCACGTTTGACCCTTTTTCTACTAGTGGTACTTCAGTAGCATTACTCAACACATATACATGACATCTGAATTTAATTACCAGGCTAAATAATGCTTACTCAAACCATCTGAATTCAGTATCAGGTCAATTTTAATGCACTCAAATCCAATATCAGGCTAATTAATGTACTCAAAATAATCTGAATCCGAGCCAGACATGAAATTCATATTGATAACCCCTCCTTTTATGCGAGGAAGAAGCGTGGATGTATGAGACACATGGACAAACAACATGACAAGGATTTTCTCTTAAAAAAAACATGACAAGGATTTATTTGTTTGCAGATCGGGAACATGACCGTGGCATACAGACATGCATTTGTAACACAACATATCTTCCAGCTCCAGAGTACCAAGAAACAGAACCTATCTATTGCACATGTACCCAGAAATAACTAAACAGATAGCCATGGACATCACCAATGAACTTTGACAGAATACAAATGAACCGCAGACCAATCGACTAGCCCTGCAGTAGATAAGATCAGAGCTTAAAGGTGACGAACGCACCCACGGAGATGACGAGGAGGAGCAGCACGTAAGCGTCGGGCAGAGGCCCCTGGCAAAGCCACGGAGGCAGCGCCCGTCGCTGCAGCGTGGATGGCAGAAGGGAGTGGCTAGCTCGGTGGCGGCGGCGCCACCTGTATCTCAACATAGCTCGCCGCCGACCGAAGATGGATCCGTGGCCGCCGCACGGAACATTAGGGACTTCCAAATCCGGTGGTAGAGAACGACGAGCTCGGCGCTGCTACCGTCACCTTGGCCTTCTCGTTGGCGTCGATCTGGTTGGATGGACAGCGCATCATGGGGTTCGCCGGGACGTGCGCTGCTCGAGTGCGACCGAGGAAGGCGGATTGATCTGCGCCGGGAGGAAATGGACCTGTCGCGACCACTACCGCCGCAACTCGAGCGCGTGATCTGGACTGGGGTGGGCTTACGGGCTTGTGGCCGTGGCCGTGGGAAAGATGGGGAGCGGCGACGCACATATAGGGGAGAAGAGAGGGGATCGATGGATCGGGAGAGGTGAGGCTGTTCTGCGGCGGCGCCGGCATGGAGCGGGCGGAGGAAGATTGGTGGAGTGGCGGCGACTGAGGGAACGGGAGGATAGAATGGGGAATTAGGGTTAGGTGTGTGTGGACTGTGGAGTATAAATGGGCTGGCTTGAAATTTTGCCACCCTGCCGCGTTGGCCACTTAAAATTTCGCATCTCCGCGCTCTCTCAAATTTCAGACGCGCCCTTTTCTTTCCAACTTTTATATATGGCTGACTGACAAGTGGACCAAATAAGCGGATACAACAGACACATCAGCAAAAGCCATCCATGACGGTTCATATGGCAACTAAATAAAGAAAAAAAAGGCATAGTTGGTCGATTCGTGACAGTTTCTGTGACGGTCCTTCAATGTCCGTCATTAAGGGCTGCCATTTTCGGGTGATTCGCATCTTGTTGATCCATGACGGTTCCCATGACGGTTTTCAAGAACGTCACCCGAAATCCGTCACGAATTAACAGATTTCTTGTAGTGTGGATATGATGGATGCCGGTCAGCCCGGGTGTTTGAGGGCCGATTGAGGGGGCCGTCTGGGTCGAAAAAACATGACCGACCAGTGACCGGGCAGCCCGCCCGGTGTAGGAGGCGGGTTTGAGGGGTCCGGGTGTAGATGCTCTAAGATAAGTCATTTTAGATCACTATAGTTTAAAGAGGTAGTAGATTGCGGCAAATTGATCACAACTAGGGAAAATCCTAGTAGTAGCGCGGGTTTTGAGGCTATCAGTAGCGCGGGCAGCCGCGCTACTACTACGACGCTACAACTAACTATTAGTAGTAGCGACTACTACTGTTGACTATATCAGTAGCGCTTTTCGCGAACGCGCTACTATTAGTTAGCTGTAGCGCTTTCCTAGCCCCTCGCTACTACTATATGTTTCATCATTTTCCCCCGCTTCCTACCCCATTTCGTTTTGGTTTCAATAAAATGCAATTTCCAGATACTAGGTACTACCAGATACTAGTACTCCCTCTGTTCCAAATTACTATGTCGTGGTTTTAGTTCAAACCACGACGAGTAATTTGGAACGAAGGGAGTACTAGATAACAATTTCATGTATAGTCAACTTGCATCCTCAAGCAGTACAAGGTCATATCGACGACGATCATCATATGTAGTTATAGATGATATCGACGACGATCATCATATGTAGTTCTAGATGATATCGATGACAATCATCATATGTAGTTCTAGATGATATAGCCACACACACATATGTAGTTCTAGATGATATCGAAGACGATCATCCTCAAGCCAGGGCAGTTGGTGTTCCTGATAGTAATTAGGATGGCCTGTCCAACACAAAGATTCTTGCCATCGAGGAATTTGTTCCACCCAACCGAGTTTAAGTGTGTGCGACCGTCTGTGTCCACGCGGTAAGTACAGGTCGTGACGGAGCCCCTTGCAGTAAGGCGTAGTCCAGCTGAGCTTTCTTCATCAGGCTCGATACCATAACTCACAGATAGGCTCTTTGCCAATTTCTGAATAAGAAAAACATATCTATCAATAAATAGCCTCGCACATACTCTTGCAATTAAGTATATATGGATTATCTACACTATTAATAGTTCCTTAGATTCTACACTAATAAGCATGTGATCGAACTCTACACTAAAGCATATCATCGACTAGATTCCACACAACATACCATATCATTGGACTCTACACTAAGCATATCATCGGATAATTTGCATTTGTAAGTATAACATACCATATCATGTCGATCGACCATGGTTCTTGTCAGGAGGGTCACGAATGGCACCCCGACAAAGTCAGCACGAGGCGGAATTATGTCCCATAGTTTGCACACCTCCACCTCGCTCAGCCTCATTCTTTGAGCTACGCTGGCTTCATGAAGTGGGTCCTCATCATCTTCATCGAGTGGGTCCTCATTATCTTCATCATCTTCGTCACTTCATCATCTTCATCATCTTCCACCAGATTGATATAAATGACAGCCAGCTTGGGTCTTTCTGCTATGAAGGAGAAGCTGATCAACTCACCACCAGTAAGACACATGCGGGCGAGGAAACGGGCCCATCCATCTCCTCCAATCTGCCAAATATTTCGTCCTTTCTCGACCTCCATAGTGTACCCCCCCCCAGGAGCCTCAAATGTCACAGTGTCTCCTATCAGCTTGTTGAATTTCAACCTCACATTGCATGGGACGATCTATGTAAAAAAAAAACAAAATGACACAATGCAGTAATGCCAACACTAAAAATAAAATAGTTGTTACATTTCATATAATTTCTTACCGCCGCATGAAGAAAACTCGGCTGGAAGTAGATGCCGAATAGCTTACCAGTTGCAAGGCTGCTGGCGCACCTTGACTTACACAATCGACATGGTGGTGGTGGTGGTGGCGCCATTTTCCTAAAACAATATGCAGGGTGCCAAATCTTCGGAGCTATCTTCAGAGCTATCAACTAGCATACTAAATCAACTAAATCAAAATGTTCTATAAATCAACTAAATCAACTAGCCTATTAAATCAACTTGCCTACTAAATCAACTAAATCAAAATGTTCTATAAATCAACTAAATCAACTAGCCTACTAGATCTACTTGCCTACTAAATCAACAAAATCGAAATGTTCTAAATCAACTAAATCAACTAGCCTACTAGATCAACTTGCCTACTAAATCAACAAAATCAAAATGTTCTAAATCAACTAAATCAACTAGCCTACTGAGTCAACTAAATCATATGAACTAAATCAAAATGTTGCATATGATCTAGCCTACTAAATCAAAATGTAGTAGGGAGGAGGGGTTGTGGATGGAGGAGGGAGGAGGGAGAAGGAGGGGCGACTGGAGGAGGGAGGAGAGAGTAGGACAGAGGAGGAAGGGCCGGCCGGCGCGGCGAGTCAAGGGAGGATGGAGGACGAGGGCGGTACCGAGTCCAGCGAGGAGGAGGAGGTGACGGCGGCGCAGAGGGAGGAGGGGTAGGCGCCGGCAGCCGGCGGGGGAGGACCGACGCGGGGGGGGAGGGGGGGGGGGTTGAGGGGGAGGTCGAGTGAGTGTGAGTGTGAGTGTGTGGATAGGATAGAGGAGAGCGTGTGTGGTGGGAGGTAGCTAGTTTTAGCAGTAGCGCGGTATAGCTAAATGGGCTACTGCTAAACTACCTAGCAGTAGCGCCCTTCTAATTAACGCGCTGCTGCTATAACTAGCTTCGCGGCGGGGTCGTGGGAATAGTAGCAGTAGCGTGGCTTATTGGAGGCGCGCTACTCCTACTTTTTTTTAGCAGCGCGTTGTGGTGGAACGCGCTACTGATAAATTGCAGCAGCGCCTTATTTTAAAACTTGCTGCTGGTAAGATCCTGTGTATAGGCTTTTCCCTATTAGTGGATGGATAAACTGAATATAATTTCAATCATATATCCAAATAAAACAATTATTATAGTACACAAAAACTTGATTGCAGAGAGATAGCACAAACAAATTATTAGCAAAAGGTCTATAATGGTGAATACCAAAAAAAAAAACATACCCGTGATGTGCCTTAAGGAGTTGATAGGAAAAATAGGTATTGGCATATGTACTTATTTAGTGACGTAAAGGCAAGCCACTTGTTGTTATTGAGGCTAATGTGTGACGATTGATATATAACACCATACACTGGTGGAAAAACAGGCTTCCGTCCATCCCCATAAGTCGCGAAGCTGTAGGAACCGCGACTAATGGGACCTTTAGTCGTGGTTCGAGGTGAACCGCGACCAAAGGCTGGGCCTGGCGCTCGGTGGCCAGTGGTGCACGTGAGGGGCTTTAGTCGCGGTTGGCCAGACAACCGCGACTAAAGGCCTTCGGGCACCTTTAGTCACGGTTTGCTGTGCCAACCGCAACTAAAGCCCTCCCTATATATACCCATCCAGCAGCCAACACTTAGCCATTTGGAGCCATTCTCTTCACAAGTGGGTGTAGGTTTGCCTTTGGTTCCTCTTATGCACATAAGGTGTTTGATGAAATGCCCCAAGAGCATGAAACAAACATGACATGAAGTGTTGGAGCCACACTCTTCGATCATGGTTAGCAACTTGATGAACCTTTGATGTGTCAATATGCATGTGTGTAGTTCATTGTTTAATTTATATTGTTTGTAGCTAGTTAGTTTAACAAATGCATGATGGTTAATTATATATTTTATATTATAATAATGCAGATGAATCGGCAATGGATGTACGGTAACCGACTCTCCGTGAGTTCACTACGGGTTTGAAAGATTTCCTCGTAGTGGCTAATGCGAACAAGCGGGGGGTTTGTTATCTGTCCATGTGTTATCTGTAAGAATGAGAAGGGTTACTCTTCCTCAAGAGTTGTTCACATGCATCTGCTTGAAGGGTTTCATGCCAAGCTATAATTGTTGGACCAAGCATGGAGAAAGAGGGGTTATAATGGAAGAAGATGAAGAAGGGATGATTTCATCGATGAAAGCTATCTTGCTCATTTCGGTGATACTTTCATGGAGGATGTCAAGGTGAAGGGAAGGTGAAGAAGAGGCACGTGATGATCCCGCTGATGATCTTGGTCGGACCATTGCTGATGCACGGAGACGCTGCGAACCTGAAAAGGAGAGGAGAATTTGGATCGCATGTTAGAGGATCACGAAAGGCGCTGTACCCGGATGCAATGATGGTCTGAAAAAGCTGGGCTGCACAATCGGATTTGCTGAAATGGAAGGCGAGGCAGTGTAGCTGACTCGGCATTTGAAAACTTGCTGAAAATGTTGAAGAATATGTTTCAAAGGATAACGAGTTGCCCGCCAAGACGTCTGAAGCAAAGAAGGTTGTCGCCCTCTAGGTTTAGAGGTTACAAGATACATGCATGCATCAACGATCGCATCCTCTACCGCGTGAATACGAGAATTTGAATGAATGCCCGGTATGCACTGCATTGCGTTATAAGATCGAGGCGATGACCCCGGTGACGATGTTGAGGGCCGAAACCGGAAGAGGGTTCCCGCCAAGGTGATGTGGTATGCTCCTATAATACCACGGTTGAAACGTCTGCTCAGAACAAAGAGCATGCCAAGTTGTTGCGATGGCACAAAGAGGACCGTAAGTCGGACGGGAGTTGAGACACACCGCAGATGGAACACAATGGAGAAAGATCGACGATGGTTCAAAGATTTTGCAGTGACGCAAGGAACATAAGATTTGCTCTAAGCACGGATGGCATGAATCCTTTTGGCGAAGCGAGCTCCAGCCATAGCACTGCCCGTGACTCTATGCATCTACAACCTTCCTCCTTGGTTGTGCATGAAGCGGAAGTTCATTATGATGCTAGTGCTCATCCAAGGTCCGAAGCAACCCGACAACGACATCGATGTGTACCTAAGGCCATTAGTTGATGAACTTTTACAGCTGTGGGGTGGTGTCCGTGTGTGGGATGAGCACAAACAAGAGGAATTTGACCTACGAGCGTTGCTTTTCCGTAACCATCAACGATTGGCCTGCTCTTAGTAACCTTTCGGGACTGTCAAATAAGGGATACAATGCATGCACGCACTGCTTACATGAGACCGAAAGTGTACATTTGCCAAATTGTAAGAAGAACGTGTACCTTGGGCATCGTCGATTTCTTCCAAAATTCATCCAAGAAGAAAGAAAGGCAAGCATTACAACGGCAAGGCAGATCACCGGCGAAGCTCGCGAACGACCGGTGCTGAGGTATTTGATATGGTCAAGGATTTGAAAGTCATCTTTGGAAAGGTCTGGCGGACAATCAGTTCGAAGGGAGCCGACGGGCACGCAGCCATGTGGAAGAAGAAATCTATATTCGGGAGCTAGAATATTGGAAAGTCCTAGATGTCCGCTCTGCAATCGACGTGATGCACGTTACGAAGAATATTTGCGTGAACCTCCTAAGCTTCTTGGGCGTGTATGGGAAGACAAATGATACAAAGGAAGCACGGCAGACCAGAACGCTTGAAAGACCACGATGACCGCATCCGGAATGGTTTCAAGGTCGTGCCGCTACGCTCGACCAAAGAAGAGAAGGTCATCTTTTTGAATGCCCGAGCAGTATGAAGGTCCCGTCTGGATTCTCGCCCAATATAAAGGGAATAATAAACATGGCGGAGAAAAAGTTCCAAAACTGAAGTCTCACGACCGCCACGTGATTATGACGCAATTGCTTCCGATTGCTTTGAGGGGCTCTGCCGGAAAATGTTCGAGTAGCCATTGTGAAGCTATGTGCATTCCTCAATGCAATCTCTCGAAGGTAATCAATCCGAAGTTCTACCACGTTACTGAGCGATGTGATCCAATGTCTTGTCGGTTTGAGTTGGTGTTCCCGCCATCCTTCTTCAATATTATGACGCACCTCCTGGTTCACCTAGTCGAAGAGATTTTCGTTCTCGGTCCTGTATTTCTACACAATATGTTCCCCTCGAGAGGTTCATGGGAGTATTAAAGAAATATGTTCAGAACCGTGCTAGGCGAGAAGGAAGCATCGCCAAGGGCTATGGAAATGAGGAGGTAATTGAGTTTTGTGTTGACTTTGTTCCTGACCTTAAGCCGATTGGTCTTCCTCGATCGCGCACGAGGGGAGACTAAGTGGAAAAGGCACGATCGGAAGGAAATCAACGATATGTATGGACGGCCATTCTCCGATGAAGCACACCACACTTTGATCGACCAATTCCAGCTTGGTGGCTCCGTGCTTTGAGAAACACAAGAATATTTTACGCTCGACAACCCGGGAAGCCTGAATCCTGGATTAGGAAGGCCCACATGGAGACTTTCGCAGTTGGTTGAGAAAACATTTAATGAATGACAATGATGTTGTAGATCAGCTGTACATGTTGGCCAAGACACCATCTTCGACTATAACGACTTTCCAAGGGTACGAGATAAATGGGAATACATTTTACACGATCACCCAAGATAAAAAGAGCACCAACCAAAACAGTGGTGTCCGCTTTGATGCAGCAACCGAGAATGGGCATCAGGTCACATATTATGGTTACATAGAGGAGATATGGGAACATGACTATGGACCCTCCTTTAAGGTCCCTTTGTTCCGGTGCAAATGGTTCAAGCTAACAGGAGGTGGGGTAAAGGTGGACCAGCAATACGGAATGACAATGGTGGATTTCAACAATCTTGGTTACCTTGACGAACCATTCGTCCTAGCGAAAGATGTCGCCAGGTTTTCTATGTGAAGGACATGAGTAGCAAACCGAGGAAACGGAAAGATAAGAAAACGATCAAGACATCATGCGATGATCCAAAGCGCCACATTGTTCTTTCAGGAAAAGAAACATCGTGGGAGTGGAGGACAAGACAGACATGTCAGAAGATTATAATATGTTTGCTGAAATTCCGCCCTTCAAAGTGAACACCGACCCAAGCATTAAGTTAAATGATGAGGATGCTCCATGGATACGGCACAATCGTAAGCAAGCAGGGACACAAGGGAAGAAATGATGTGTAATAATTTATTGTACCAAACTTTGTTGAATGGATCATGTGAATTATATTACCCGTGATGTGTTTGGTGTCCATTTTCAATGATTCGAGATACCACCGATGATACATGAAATTTGGAGTGATTTAGTCATACTCCTGCCTAGGCGATAATATGCATACTACGTAGTCTTCATAGCCGCCGTCGTCGTTGTACCGGTAGTCGCCGCTCTAAGTTGCCGCCGCCGCCGCCGCTCTTTGTCGTCGCTGCCGTCGTCGCTGTCGCCGGGCGGCGCTCGTGGCTCGAATCGAGGGTAGCGCAGCGGGGATATCGCCGCCGTGATGTAGTCCATGACGCTCTGCAGAGTCCGCCATACCACCATAGCCGACGGCCGCCTCGTGGAAGTTCCTGGAGGCGCACCGTCCTCCTCATACTGGCGGCGCCCTCTCACGCCGATTGATGAAGAAGGCGTCCCAAGTATGCTGGTTATCGGGATGCCGCGATTCATCCGCTGCTCCGGCGTGAGGTCGAGTTAGTAGTGGTTCGTGATGGCCGCCCGCCAGCAGTACCGAGGGACGGAGGGACTGCACGCCGCGGCGCTTAGGCTCCAGCCGGTGGGGACGCTTGATAGCCCGGTGGACAAGGGTAGTTCGAGGCGCAAAGCTCCTCCACCCGCTGGTAGGTTAGAGTGGTGCGGTGGAAGCCATGAGAGAGTGATGAGAGATTGTAGAGATGTGATAATGCTGGCCAAGCCGGGCTACATATATGTAGTGAGAAATGGCGGGAAAAATGGGAGCGGGAAGACAGGAGGCGGGAAGAAAGTGGCGGGAAGAAAGAGGCGGAAGACAGGAAGAAATGGCGGGAAGACAGGGAAGAAATGGCGCCGTGCCTATAAAAGGAGCATCGATCTGCCAAGATAGAGGCGTGAAGAAATGGCGGAAGACATAGGCGGAAAGAATCAAGGGGAAGATCGGCGGGAAGAACTTGTGGGAAGACAGAGGCGGCCGAAGAACTTCTCTGAATTTTTGATATATTATTTGTATTTTAGAATTTTGAAATGAATTAGTTCTATTTTTCTGAATTTTTGATATATTATTTGTATTTTAACATATTGAATTGAATTAGTTTTATTTTGACATATTATTTGTGTTTGAAATTGTACATTCATATGCATGTATGTAGTACCGTAGAATATGTGAAACTCCTTCAAAATTAAAATAAAGCACAAAAGAAATAAAACAATACAAATTAAACAGAAAACAATACAAATTAAAAAGAAAACAATACAAATTAAACAGAAAACAGGTTTGGGGAAAACCCTAAACTGCAGCGGCCTTTAGTCGCGGTTGGTCGACCAACCGCGACTAAAAGGGGACCTTTAGTCGCTGGTCGCTGCACCAACCGCGACTAAAGGTGGGCGCCGAACGCAAAAACCCGCCAAAAAACCCTTTAGTCGCGGTTGGGCAGGCGACCATGCGACTAAAGGGTACCTTTAGTCGCGGTCTCGCCGCCAACCGCGACTAAAGGGGCGGCTATAAATACAACGCTCTCGTCTTCTCCGATCGGTTCGTCTCGCCGCCCTCGACGCCGCCGTCGCCCTCGCCCTCGCTTGTCGTTCGCCGGGCTGCGTCATCTCGCCCGTCGCGCCGTCGTCCTCCCGCGCCGCCGCCCT
This sequence comes from Aegilops longissima, assembly GCA_021605205.1. NCBI lineage: Eukaryota > Viridiplantae > Streptophyta > Magnoliopsida > Poales > Poaceae > Aegilops > Aegilops longissima. Next base: position 41,426,741 of record CM038682.1, on the reverse strand, counting down.
CTTCTCGCTAACGGGTGAGCTCCCCATCGGGCCCGTCCGCCGTCTCCCGGCCCCCTCCGAACGCTTCGCCCGCCCGTCCGTCGCCGCGCCCTCAGATGGCGGCGCGCGTCGCGCCTCCCTGACGTCCCGGTTCTTGCCACCGGACCGCCACTTCCCTCCGCCTGCCGCCTGTTCGGCCGGCGCCATCATGACCCTTGGCACGGGAGCTCGTGCTCGCTCCCCCTCGCCCGGCAAGGCTACGGCCTTGGGCATGGGCACCACACCACTGCCCGCTAGCGCCGGCGCCAAAGGCCCCTCGCCCAATGACAATTGGGGCCCACGCCTGAAACGATTTAAAAAAGGAGAGAAGAGAATTTAGAAAATAAATAAATAAATATATTAATTAATTAATCAGTTAATTAAATTAATTAACTTAATTAATTGTGTTTAGTAAACCTAATTAAATAACTAATCTAACTAATCATTAATTAATCTAATTAACTTGGTTAATTAGTTAACGAGACAATGACATGTGGGACCGAGTGGTCTGCTGACTAGTCAAAGTCCACAGCTTGATCTGCTGATGTCATGTTGGCATCATGATGACATGATAAAATGATTTTCGATTTAATTAATTCTGTTAATTCTAAAATGATATAAAACTTTAAAATTAATATAAAATAATCCGTAACTCGGATGAAAATACTTTGTACATGAAAGTTGCTCGAACGATGAGGCGGATCCGGATCGCAGCCCGCTCGTCCGCCACACATCCCTAGCATAGCAAACACGTAACTTTCCTCCGGTTCATCTGTCTGAAAACGCGAATCACCGGGATACTTTCCGGATGTTTCCCCTTTCGCCGGTGCGACCCTCTGCGCGTTAGGGCACACCTAGCACCGCGTATTGCGAGTTACGCTTTGTGATGCTTTGATTGCTCTGTTATTTATTGTGTTCCTCCGTTACTTCTTTCCGGAGACCCGAGACTGCCAATGACCCCAAGTTCGACTACGGAGTTGACGACCCCAAGGTCGGCTAATGGAGCACCTGTCTCGCGCTCTACCGCGACACCCTCTCCCACCCCTTCCTCGCCTCCTTTTGCCACCGCCTTCGCCACCGCCACCGCCACCGCCCCTTCTTCACTTAATTAATTTGTTTTACTACATGTTTTCAGGATCGACATAATGGCGGACGATAGAGCTGACCGATTATGGACAACTATGATCCGGACGGTGAAGCACATATGTTCGGCATCATAAACGGCGATATTCAATATGTGCCGACCGGAGAAGAAGAAGATGATATCTCTTCTTATCTGAACCTTGATGGTGAAGATGAAGGGCGCCGTCGAGAAGATGATGTCAAGAAACGCCGATAAACGCATCTTCAAATGGAAGTAGCAACCACCTCCGCGCCGAGGTATATATATACATTGAGCCTCGGTGATACAAACTAACTGATTTGAATAAATATGTGTGTACTAACGCGCGACTCTCTTTCTTATTTTAGCCCTCGGCGGATCGTCAAACAATCGAGTACGTCGTCAAAGCGTGGCGCAACCAAGACGATGAAACAAGGAGAAACATGCACCATCGAGGTTGTCGACAAGGCAACCGCAGGTCACTGGAGCCCCGCAAGAACGCCACCAAGTTTGTCACCAATGCGGAGCCATTGTTAGAGACAACGCCTCGATCACCGTCCAGAGTGGAATGAGCCAAAGAAGGCACGAATTGATGGTTTCACTTTTGTCGATAAGAGAACAAAAAGATTGCTTCAAGAAGCTTATGGAACATTTCGCTCTACCTCCGAATACAACAAATTCGATGAGGAGGGTAACAAGATTGAGGAAAACAAGGAGAGCAGGAGGCTAGTCAAACAGTTCGCTCTTCATAAGATGGCCGACGCATTCGGAAATTCAAGCAAAATCTAGCCCGTGACTTTGTCAAGCAGAACAAGACTCCGGATTTCAAAGGACAATATGAGAAACTGAAACATGATTGGCCAGAATTTGTGAAGCAAAAGAAATCGGAACAATTCATTGAAATATCGAAAAAAATAAGGAAAATGCGGCTAAGAAGGAGTACAATCATGTTATGGGGCCAGGAGGGTATCGCATTTTGGTGCCTAGTTTGGAGAAGATGGAGAACGAGATGAGGGCGCGAGGAATCCGTCCAGGTACGGAGGGATGGGACCCAAGGGCCAAAAGCTGGTGGTACGGGCATGGGGGAACGCTGAACCCGGAGACAGGGGAGTGTGTTTACCGGGGCAAATTAATTAAACCCACCCAAGCCCTTATTGACGCAATGAAGGATGCTCAACAGGGGAAGATCAAGTTAAACAGAGAGAACGATGCGCTGACAAAAGCCCTCGGGAATCCTGAACACGGAGGACGTGTACGAGGCATGGGGCACATTCCGTGGAAAATAGGGTTCCCCCAGAACGATGACCCGTATGGTTACAGAAGCCGTAAGAGAAAGATGGATCGGGAAGCAGATGTTGTGGCGCGGTTGGCATCGGAAATGGATGTGATGAAGAAAACCATGAGTGTACTAGTAGCCGAAAGAGATGCAGCTCGGTGCAGCATGAAGATCATCCAGCGGATCTCGGAAGCCAGCAGCGGAGAAGCAGCGTGGCTTCCACGGAGGCCCCACCGGCTGGTGCAGATGCACCGACGATCGAAATTACTGCACGGAGCCTCGGTGGTCGAAATTACTGCACCGGAGCCTCGGTGGTCGAAATTACTGCACCGGAGCCTCCTCGCTACCCGTGGGCGATATAAAGGAGATGAAAGAATGTCATCTGTATTATCCTATCGGGAACATGTCCATGAAGGTAGCCATCGGCAGTGCTTTACCATGTTTACATGGAGCACTCCACCACAACAACCCCATTCAAGATGGCTATGCTCGTGTCACGGTGGAGGACATAGTCCAAGGGTTTGAGGACACGAGATTGACATTGCTACACCAAGGGGAGAAAAGACTTGGAGATGTCAAGCGCCATTTCATTCTATGGCAAAAGAAGTTTATCAAGTTTCCAGGCGAGGCGCCAAGGACAACAAGTCCACCCCCCTACGGTGGTGGTGGTGGCGGTGGCGGTGGTGGTGGTGGTGGTGGTGGTGGCGGTTCACCTACACCTCCGTCACGTCAGCCGACGCCGCCCCCCAGTCCACAACGTCCGGCGGGTGATCAGCCGCCGCACCCCAGTCCTCGTCCGGCGGGTGATCAGACGCCGCCCCCCAATCCACCTCCGGCAAAGAGGCAGAAGCAGTCCTGGATTATTAACCCGGACCCTTATGTACCTAAGACCACAAAGGTACGGAGCCATCATCAAGCCTCTCCCACAAGGCCTTGGGAACGTGTGCCGAGGAAGTCGACGCGCCGCGGCTGCTGATTTGGAGAAATGGAAGGCGGACTGCAAGAAGAAAAGAGAGCCCGAGCCCAAGCCAGTATTTTCTGATAAGCAAAAGAAGTGGGCTAAGTCATTTTGAGCACACCGTCCCAAGCCGCGAAGAATCTGCCTAACGACTATGCACGTGAACTTGCAGCAGGCACTCATGTTCAAGGAGAACAAAGAGCGGAGAAGGCGAAAGTAAAAAAGCGGAAACAAGTTGCCCAGCTCGGGAACAAAGTAAACAATCGATTGCCCGCTTATAGTGGAAGCCTTCGTCCGGATGACCCGAGATCATACAAGCTGCGGCAACACAAGGATTGACTGTAACGAGTGCGCGAGAACAAGCGGCCAACTTAGGTATTACTCTTCGTGAACTGTTAGGCCTTGATGAGGCGCCAGTGAAGGAGGTAGTAATTACATATGTCAAGAATGGGCCTCTCGTCGAGCCTGCGCGAGAAAAGGATCTACCCGACCAAATGAAAGGTCTGCTGAATTGGTACAAGGGTTACATAAAAATAAAACGCCAAAGAATATATTTATGCGGAAGTTAGACATGAGCATCACTTCAAACATTACTATGTACAAATTGCACTGAGTGAATTGTTCCAGCTTTTCAATCTGCGCGAGCTCGACAAATCTATCATCAGTTTCTACGTTCTGTAAGTGATTTATTAATTTCTACCCCATCTCGTTCATATTGCCTGCACTATATATATGTCCTAACTATATTGTTGTGTCCGCTATTATACATGCAGAATGAAGATTAAGGAATGCAGAGTAAGAAACATCCATGATGTTGGGTTCATTGACCCACACATTGTTAATGGACATGTGTTGGAGCGTCACCCCGCCGACGTGGAGGCAGACCTGTGGCAGTTTCTTACAAAGCAGGATCTCAAAAGTGATATTCTATTTCCTTACCATTTTGGGTGAGTGTTTCTGTCTTGAGCACATTCTCTTTTGTTTACTCCATGCATGGTATGTGGCCGGCTAATCGATGAGTTATGCATGACGTACTGTGCATGTATCGTGTCCGCAGGTTCCACTGGATTCTGCTAGTAATTAAAGTTAACACCTCAGAATGTCTCGTCCACGACTCTCTGAATATGGATCCAAAGCTTTGGGGCGACATGAGAAGAATGCTGCAGAAGTAATTATTTTCATTCATTTGCGCTCTATATCGATCGGCCTATTTCGTTCATTTCCTAATATCAAGTAACTAATAACTCTCTTGTTCATTTAATTTTCTTTGCCTCGTAGGGTTTGGAGACGGTTCGTAGATACAAAGGTCGGTGAATTCAAAAAAGAGCTAGAATTCAAAATGTTAAAGCCTAAGAATGCTGGGGATATTCAGCCACCGTTGACCAATCTATGTGGATACTATGTCTGTGAGATGATCCGGAGATACACCTCTGAGCGGGTTCCGAGTGATACCAATGCTCAGAGGAATAACCTCCGGTGGATGCTTAGTCCAGAAGCTCGCTTCCGACCACTTCAAGAGGAACTAGCTGGATGGTTCAGCAGGGAAGTCCTCCATCCTAAAGGAGAACACTATTACGAGGACGTAGAACTTTATATGGATTAAATCATGTATGGAAACTTGTTCAAAATTGTATATGGTCATCCTATGATATTGAATATATATTGTATATTCCTCTTGAATTCTTTTGGTTCTAATTTCAAATTTATTTGAAATTGTACATTCATATGCATGTATGTAGTACCGTAGAATATATGAAACTCCTTCAAAATTAAAATAAAGCACAAAAGAAATAAAACAATACAAATTAAACAGAAAACAGGTTTGGGGGCTAAAACCCTAAACCTGCGGCGGCCTTTAGTCGCGGTTGGCGAAAGAACCGCGACTAAAGGTCCTCCGCCTGACGGCCGCCTGGCGCCCACGTGGACGGGCCGTTAGTCGCGGTTCTTAAGCAGCCGCGACTAAAGGTGGGGGGCTTTAGTCGCGCTTATTTGGTCGCGGTTGCGCAACCGCGACTAATGGCAGTTGCGAACCGCGACCAAAGGCCTTTTTTCCACCAGTGAAAGTTGCACTATTTGAAACTGTGTTTTAAACATGTAATCATGCATGCATGATCGGTCCAGATAGTCTATGGGCTCATGGAGATGATTTCATATATTTTCATCAATGTAGCAGAAGCATACTCCCTCCGTTCCGATTTACTTGTCGTGGTTTTAGTTCAAAGTTGAACTAAAACCACGACAAGTAAATCGGAACGGAGGGAGTACGTGTGAACGGCGGCAAACAGTGAACGGCAGGAGAGACGGTGAATGCTTTGCTTTCCACGTTCCAAGTTTCCATGCACAACGGAAATGTTGATTATTTTTGCCACGGTGGGAGGGCGCGATTTTGCTCCAGGGGGAGGAAACGGAATATGGTGAGGCTGAATTTCACACGATTGAGCGGATACGTGTTTGCTGTGAGCGCAATCGAGTTTAAGAGGCGGCATTGTGTTGACGTGGCGTGCCTAGCGTGACCGCGGCAGGAAACATGTACGTTGTGTGCGTCGTGATGTTTATGCCCCGTGAGCTCGATTCGCTGCATCCTAGACTGCCCAGAGCAGCGCTTATCTACTGTACCGATGTCTCCTATTTCTGCTTGTCCTTGCACGTCCCTATGGTTTTCTTTCTCATTGTGCTGATATATGTAAAAAAGGGTGGATAAATGTGTGGAGGAATGAACAACGTAGTAGCATGCTTGTTCGAGCCGATGTGGTACATGTAAGAGATGCTCAAGCGGACAACATCATTTGCACAGGTCTTAAGGTTCAGTGCGTATTTATTATTTACCCAGTATTCACAAGAGAGAGAGAAAAGTACTACTCCTTCGATCCTAATTAATAATCGGCGCTTTAGTATAAAGGTTTTCTTTTGAAATGTATACAGCTGTACTAATTAACTTTGTACTCCCTTCATCTAGGTGCATAAAGTCATCCTAGATTGTGCACGGTGATCAAGACGGAGGGGAAACAAGACGACTTAACATTTATTTGCTAATTAATAGTATTGCATGCAATATACTGACCACTACATGTCGTGTTTAATAGTCTCAAGTCATTAAAAACATGTACGCCTTACATCTTTTATTGGTTGTTTCTCTTTTATTTATGTCAACAAATAAGAAACGAAGTGAAAGTTAATTCACCACGCCTAAGAGCTTTGATGGCCTGTTATTGGGGAAAAACTAGTTGCCGATCAACCCCTCCCTGCGCGCCGTCTCCCGCGAGGCGGCCCGGAGGCCAACCCCAACCCTCGCCGCCGCTCTATCCCTCCCCCTCCTCCTCCCTTGCCGCCGCCCAGGGGGCACGGCCGGCGAAGCTTCTCATGTTACCCGGGCGGCGGGCCCTTTGTCTCCCCGCGGGCGGTGGCTGGCGGGGCCGGCGCGCCGGCGGGTCGTGGCGCTGCAGGGCTCCATGGCGGCGCTGGCAGGCTGGGGGCGGCGCCGACGCGTCCCTGCCTCCCAGCAGCGGCGGTTAGGCGGGTGGCGCGTGTGCCGAGACGGCGGCGACTCAGCGCGCCAGATCGGCTCATGGCGGCGCTGGCTGCCGGTGGCCACCTCTGCCGTGGCAGCGGCAGGTGGTGGTGGCACCGCGGCAGTTGGTGGTGGTGGTGCGGGCGGAGGTTGGAGACGGCGGCGCGACGGCTCTCCCGATCTGGCCTCTCGACGGCGCTGGCCGCGACGGCTAGGGCTGCGGGCGGCGGCCCTGACAGAGGCCCCCTCGGCTGGTCGGGCGACGCAGTGGCGGTGGCTGTGCGGGTGCGTGCCCGGCGGCTGCCGTGGTGGTGGCAGGTTGATTGCTGCGGCGGCCATATTATTCTGGCATCGGCTCGTCTGTAGGCTGCCTGTATCGGCCTTCGACTCCTCTCCTTGGCGTCCGTTCGCATCTCTCACCGATGGGCTGACCTTCTCACGGCTGCTGTCCATAGACCGTCTCGCACCCGGTGCCGTAGGACCGAGCTGGTCTCACGCCCGACAGCAGGACCGGCTTGTCTCGCGCCCGGCAGCAGGACTGCGCTCGTCTCCCGCCCGGCAACAGGACCGGTCCGTCTCGCGCCCGGCGGTAGGACTGCGCGCGTCTCACGCCCGGTGTAGCAGGACGGCTCGATGGAGGCTTGTGGCCGGCCTATTGGGTCTCGACGCTGGGACCGGCCAGGGGTGCAAAAGGCGGAGCCTTTCCGCCCGTCTCTGCGGTTGGGGTAACGGTGGGGCTCGGAGGACTTGATGTCAAGGTCTTGGATTCCGGGCGGCGGCCCTGGTGATGGCGGCGCGGTGCTCATGGGCAAGAGCTCGTGCCTCGGTGCTGCCCGCCTGCCATGGCCGTGTGGGCGGCGTGGTAGCCGGGGTGTGGCATTCGGTGGCGGTGTGTGTTGGCCAGGGTGAAAACCTACTCTATCTTCGGACGGACTGGCGACGGCGAAGATCGCTCCCTTCTTGAAGGCGTCGTCGCGGCTTCATTGCCCATCGTGTTGCTCCAGGGGAAACTCTGATCCTCGGATCGGGCGGTGGCGGCGCTCCGGTGCCGTATCCTTCCTGAAGGCGCCGCCTTGGAGCCACGGTTCGTCATATGCGGCTTCACTTCTTCGCGGTGTTCACGGATGAAGCTCCCGGCGACTCGTGTAGTGCTAGGGAGTGTGTTGCTGCGCTCAGCGCCTATGTATCCTGCCTTGGGTGTGTGTGTGCGTGTGTGGTGGGTGCGTGCGGTTGTACTGGGCATGGATGGTCTATGTTTTCTATACTACCTACTAATAATAATAACTACTAATAAAAGAAATAGATATTCTTAGTCCCTTATGCTATTTTGTAGAAAACCCCCTGGCGTTTCTGACATTAAACCCGCAGTAAATATCAAATGTTTTTTTAAAATACTCATATCTTTTAAACCGTAACTCTAAATTTAACATTTTAGATATGGAATTTGATCAGAAAAATATGTAGAATCTGAATATGATGTTATTTTACCTGTTAACAATTTAGAAAAACTATCTAGGCTGCAATGTTAATCAACCATGCATTACTCGTCTTTTTTTCATACCGGTAGTAATTCAGATTGGGGATGAACACCTCAGCAAAATCAGGATTAGTCATAAAAATTCAATATAAATTTGCTAGAGACACCCAATAAATAAGGACATGCATGACAAGAAATAAAAGAAGGACCCAATAAAAATGGAATGTCCGCTATAAAATAAATAAAAGAGAAAATGCGGAGGAGATCCGATATAGATGAGATGTTGCGCTATTATCCTATATAAGAAGAAAAAAGAGAGGACATGCATGAAAAAAATAATAAAAGACAAGTTTGATAAGATATAAATAGTAATGAAACAGGGACCAATACCTATAACATGTATGGAAAGAAATAGTGATAAAATAGGGGCGAAAGTACTTGCTTCAATAGGAGACCACAAAAAAAATGTTATTTTCCAGACAAAAAAAACATCTCTACTTATGATTAAAAAATTCTATATCTTTTTAACAACTTTTGTAACAACTTTCATGTATTTAAGAAATAGTTACAAATTCTCATATTATAGAATATTTTTTGTAAATTAAGAGCGTGTGGTAGTTTTTTCTTTCGTTGCAACGCACGGGCCTTTTTGCTAGTATATATAAAGCCGGGCAAAAGCCTTTTTGTAAGAGCTTTAAGATTATTTGGTTTTCATAAGGTGACTTATACACCTAGATCGGAGGGAGTACTAACTCTGTAAAGCAAACCAGAGGGCCCTGGGTCGTCCGCATGGGCAACTCGGGCGGCGGCTCGGATTCATTTTCCCCGATAGCCGTTCCTGTGCGCTCTCCCCTCGCCGCTGCCGGTCGGCCCCGCCGGGATTGCCCGGCTGGCTGGCGGCGGCGGCGGGGCTCCGTTTGCATCGATCTGTGGGCGACGTTCGACGAGGTGCAGGTGACGGCTGGAAGCTGTGAAGGCTGATGCTGCGGCGGCGGATCTGGCACTCCATGCATCCGGCGGAAGCATGGCTTGGAGTCGCCAGATCGACATCATGGTCACTCGTGGGGCGCGGGCGCAGTCATTGACATGCATCGGAGCATGGAACGCATGTGATGCTCCTCATCTACGGCTGCGTCCAGTGACTTTATCCATCCGGGGAAGCCCAGCCGGTGCATCCAACCTGCTAGCACACCGATGCTAGGGCCGCTGCTCCTCAGGTGCCTCTTTGGCTTTGGTGCATGGCGGGCGAGGTGGTGGCAAAGCGAGGTGCCGCGGCCATCGCCTGCATCGCTGGCGCAAGGAGGCGTTGGTCATGAATTTGGCGAGCATGCCGCTGGGCGTTTGTTGGCTGGATGATGGTTATCCGAGGGTCTTCGACCAGGATGATTTGCGTCCACATGCAAGGATGGCGGAGCTAGTGGTAGCGCCTGAACGGTCGTGATACAGATCAGTCATCGGCTGTCACTTGTGAGGATGGTGCGGGGTCTCTAGAGTGTCCCCAAATCAGGACTTTGGTGGTGCCGCAGTGCTTCCTCCGCGTCAAGGACTTTGTCGGATGGTGGCGAGAGGCTCTTGTCGTGTCAAGTCAGTCTACTCGTGTGCGCATAGCCAACCCTTGCCAAAAGGACCGTGCACATATGCAGCTATTGGGATCAAGGAAAGTGGACGAGACAACACAGGAGGACTTCAATTGGGTGGTACTTCTCGAGTCCCTAGTCCAGAGCTCAAGGGTGAAAGCCCTAGTTTTGACCCTAGTTGGTCATACCTGGCGATGGCGGCGCTCTATGTGTCGTTACCCTGATAAAGACATTGTTCTGAGTTTCTTGGATTTGATCTTTGGGTGAAAACGCACTATCCGGTAGAGTAGTATTTATCATGGTAACGACACAAAGAGCGCCACCATTGCCAATTATGATTAACTAGGGTCAAACCTAGGGCTTTCACCCCTGAGCTCCAGACTAGGGACTTGAGAATTATCACCCAATCGACCCACTACTCGAAATACTACTCTATGCAAATATCAGTCAATATTTTTGTTTGGTAAGCATCGTGTGTCGTGCTTTTGTCACGGCAGATGTCCCGGTGTGAGGACTTAGTTGTGAGGCCAACGCATCTAGATAGTAGCTTGAACGGGGTTGAGCGGGACGAGAGACGTGAGATTTTACCCAGATTCAGCACCTTACGGTGAAGGTAAAAGCCTACATCCTGCTTGATTGACATTGATGATGATGAAGATCTCGATTAGAAGGGCGGTGTTTCGCTACTTCTATCTCGAGAGCATCTACTTTGATCTTGTCTAAGATTTATCTGTCTAAGCCCTGACTATCTTAACCTTGTAAAACCTGACCCTCTAGAAACTTGACCCTCTTGGGCTGACCTGCCCTCCTTATATAAGTTGAAGGGGTGGCTTACATGTAAAGTCCAAGTCAGATTAAGATTAAACCTATTCTGACATCCCATCGCGGGCTTCTTATCACGGGCTTCTCACCGTAGGCTTCTTATCTCCAGGTGGCTCATTTTCATGGCTAAGTACTTGCCGGGTTAGGATCGGTTTGCCGGGATACAACTGTCTGCCGGGTTATACCCGGGCAGCTTACGCCCGACAGGTTACACCGGGCGACTCACAGCCGGGCTGGTTACACCTGGTCGGGTTACCTTCACGGCTTATCTTCAGGGCTCATCTTCAGGTGTCTCATCTTCCGGGACTTATCTCCGGGACTCATCATGGCGGGTTAAAATGGCTGGTTAGTACGACTGCTTAAATTCAGAGAGGACTTAACATCAGGGCGACTTAATGTCCAGAAATGACTTAACGTCAGGGCGACTTAAGCCCACAGATGAATTAAGCCTCAGGGCGGCTTATCCTGATGAGCCGGGTCTTGGTCGTGCGGAATATCCCAAATATTAGCCCCCAGTTTAGCTTTGAATTTATTCATGCTAAACTCCTAAAACAAGAATATGTAAAAAGGACCAGCACACTCAAAAAGAAAAGTTTTAGTTCATGGACCAGCTCCTGAAAAGTCCGAATCTCTGTCATATCAATATGCTGGCACTGGTTCCTTGCAGAAAAAAAATAACACTTATGATATTTTTGAGCTTATCTTCAAATGCCTTGGCTCAATAAAAGGAAAATTCGCCTAATGTTATGCCAACTTACAATACTTCAGACTTCAATGAAAATTTTATGATGTTAAATTTATCATGCGGAGGCGAATGGCGCCCGTGCTTCAAGGTGGCGGCGTGCAGAGCAACGCCCGGGAGGAAGGCACCTGCTCGGACGGCGTCGCCCTCAGGGCCCCGCCCTATATAGCCGCCCCCGCCATGGCTCTCATCTGCATTGGGCCGAGCTTTCCCAGGGCGACAACCATCTGGTCGGCTATGCCCTGGCCGCCCAGCAACCATCCCCGGGCTCCCTAGACTGTCATCTCATTGTCTCAACGGAGATGGGCTTGAGCGTGATGACGCACAACCGAGCAGGGGACAGAGATGGGGATGAGACGGGGCGCTGGATGGTCCAACTTATCGTGTTGACTTCATTTACCAACACCACGTGGCCTCACGACTGGGCTCAATATGTCATAATTGTCCTTAAAAAATTTTAAGGATCAATTGTTCTTAATTTTAACCAAGTGAACAACTGGCGTTTTTTTAAGCCACCAACCAAATGTTGTGATAGTATTTTGAGAATTTTACAAAACATGTCGTTTTTTAAACTCTAGCCCTGGACGTGTTAAGTTTTAGTTATATATCCGTTAGTTAATTGATGATCAGTTGGAGCACGTAGGCAGTTGTTAAGACGAGTAAGTACATGTATGTAAGGTTCAATTGCAGTCGAGTTAAACACTATTGTTCATACAAGTGCAAGTCTGGCCATCATATTGCCTTCGAGGTTGCTATGTTGACGAGTTAATTACTCAGGCAATATACACATTACGCTAAGAAGAAGGAGGCGGTGCAAGTCTGGCCATCATCCTAGCAAGCTAGTGGGACATTCCAAGATCTATCCAAAGCACTGCTACTGCCGAGAGACGCTCGAGCCCATGAGACATTCAAAGTGGCAAAGTACTACTGCTACATGGAGCCCAATAATTTGATCCATACACGAGAACGCGAGAGGTTAGCAGCAGTGCATTCAAAAACTCCCGTGTGACCAGACTAAATTGTTAGCCTTCTAGTAAGAGGAGCCATGTCTGGTGAATTTTGTAGAGACATGTGCTACCTCGAAGGCCATTAGAATTACCGAGTAAGAATTAATTTTCTTCTGATGCCTCTTATTCCTAAGTGGTTGGGCTCTTTTGGTTATTATCTTGCATGCCTTTTTCCCTACTCAAGTGTTTGTCACTTTCGGCATGCAAATGAAAGGAGTGACTATTAAAGTGTGGACAAACAAACAACTGAACCTTGCAATCGACTCTGTGAAGATGGAGTTATATATCAAAAAAGTATAATTTACACATGTGAAGGTTGGTGCACTATTTATTTCTTTTTCTTTTTCTTTCTGTAGAGCTTTTTTCATGTGAAATGCATGTGTGATTCTGCAGATTGATGTTACACGAGCTTGCCTATTTTAACTCCATTGGCAATCTATGGTTTTTTTCCAATATTATGGTTATTGGATACCAAACATCATTTAGATCTTGAACAACTTTCAAATGCCAATATATCTCATTAAAAGGCTATATACCCTCGGACATTACAACTCTAGAGGCCAACTTCAACTAGGCTGAATTGGAAGTCTCTATTTTTTTTCTTCCTATCCCTTTGGTGAAGGTCTCGGGGCTAGAAAGATTCATTAAAATATTCTTAATAGTATGTTGGGATGTCATCAAAGGTGTCCCCCACACTTCCATTGACAAGGTCGATGAATTTAAGACATCATATTTGGGCTTTGTTAAACTCATCAAAAATCATCTTGGTTCACTAAAATGTGGATAAGTTTAAGCCACTTAGATTGTTTCATAGCTTTGCAACAGAAAAACCAAGCTATTGGCCATGAAGAAATCTCCGACCCAATAGGACATTGTGTCAGCACCCCCTCCATGACTCCCACTGAAGGTCATTTCAGGATATTCATCAAATTAAACATCAAAATCGTTTTATATGGTTAACTAGACTTTCTTGCCCGAGGTGCTTGCCACTTTCAGTTGTGGTCAAAACATACATGAACTAGCTATGTTTTCTCTTCACCATGATCACTTCCGAGGTACTCCAGAATGGTGATCTGGCATGTCGTTTGACAAGGATTGAGGTATCCATCGTGTTGTTCATCCTTGCTACTGCCCCCCTGCAAAAGCTGATTATGCGGGAGTGAAGTATGGATTGTAAAGCCTATCATAGCAAAATGCATTTTCTTCATGCTCTCTCTTTATGCGGGTGATGTGGAAATCTTTCTGATGTGGGTGTTCATGAGATTCGTACAATTGTGAAAAATCTTAATAAAGTGCTTTGATGGTGGCTGCTTACCAACCTGGAAAGAAAAGAAACAAATTCTTGATAAGATGCCAAACGGGCGATTTACATGGATGCCACCTTTCTTTTCATGCGAAGATGGGACGATTACTATTACTAGGGTTGTCTGTGCACTTTAGGAAGCCCATCAACTTTGAGTTCTAGCTACAAACAAATAGTGTGGGCTGAAAGCTCAAAGGATGGAAGGAAGAATTTTACTTGTGCTAGAAGAATTATTCTCGCTAAATCTTGGTTCTGGTGATTGGTATTTATAAAAAAATTGGTTCTTCATCCTCTGAAAAGGGTCAACTAGAAGATTAATAAGATGGTTTGTAAAGTAGACAACGACGATCACGCATGGCATGGCCACTCACTTGTCAACTGGGGCATGGTTTTTCATGCTAAGGATATAGGTGGCCTTCGAATCCTCAATTTTGGTGAGCGTATGGCCCTCCACCTTGAATCCGTGCAGAGGAAAGTCCTACAATGACTCCAAATAATTTCTGAATGGTACTGGAAGCATGGAGCACGAGTGTTCACTAGTTCAGATTTGGCAGTGATTTTACCCTTTTCAGTTGGGATTGTTATCACGTAGTACTAGTTTGCATCAGCGACTATGCTTTACAAAGCACAATAGTAACAGCTTCCAACTCCCGCGAACAAATTTTCTGGATTCAGATTCAGCTCCCTTTCCCGCAAGGCTGATTTCAATACCTTATCTGCCACTGTACTTTTTTGAGACATTTATCGAGTTTTTTTGTGTGTGTATCGAGTTATATGCTACGATTCATTCAACCGGGGGACATGCTTGGGAGGGGTCAGTCAAGTCAAACCCTTCTCAGCATAGCCGCATTTGCTACCGTAGGTTCTGACTTTGTGTTGCCGCCTTCCTATGACTTGTGTCGACGCGACAAACAAACTGAAATGAAAAGACTCTTACTACCGACGGCACCGAGGGTGAATGATAAGCGTCCTCCTAGCATGGAGAGCATAAATAGTTGATGGAGCCAGTCGTCTTAACGAGCAACCTACAAAAGGGCAATTTGTGTGAGTTGCTTAAGAGATATAGTATCCATCAAACAATGGCATAGTTCAATACAATTCTGTTATATGCTAATGTGTTGATTTTCACTAAAAAAGGCTAGTTTGTGACAATTCTGTAGCTTGGATATTTTTTTAAATTTATTATCATATCATTGAAGAAGAGGATAGTTTTATTTTGTGGAACGGGCCTGCTTTGTGGTCTATTTCCTCTGGCCAACCAGAGTGTTCAAACCGGCTAAAAAAGTACTGTCCGCAACAATAAGTTGTAGTTAAAACAAACTATGAATGTGTTTTACACATGTTCAACTAACTCAAGTTAGGCCCATTTATTGTCTACAAAAGAATCAATACAACTATGTTGACTCGAAGAAGGACGTGGTAGAAACTCCTACCAGGACAATGTTAGAGAAGGCATGGCTGCATAGAACCCCAGGAGATGGATGTTGTGTGCAAGTACCCTCTAGTTCATGTGGACATACATATTTGTACCTAACACAGTTTTCCCAAGGTCTCCCGATCCCACTTTATATGCATCCAGACGCTCATAACCTTACACGCACACTGTTGAATGTACGTATATGGAGGACATGAAAAGCGTACTATTTGCAAAGTTGCTTGTGGCCTATGCGACATGGAAAGCTAGTTTGGAAGCAATGGCACTTATAGTGCCCAACTAACAGTAATACACTAGTATTATATCACAGCGCAAATATCTATGAACGAATGTTGACATTATTTCCATTGACCATTAATTTACTTTAATCTATTAACATCTCTAATGTAATTTTTATGGTATGTTTGTTGGCATCTGATGAATTGTTAATTTATGATTAGATTCTTTATTAAATATTATTGAATCTTTTAAAGTTTCTTTGTTGTGTAATTGAGTAGCCATGTATGCTTTTCGAGTTATTTGCCTTCTCTGATCAAGATAGATGGGTAGTTCATTAGGGGCAATGGTGCATAGTATTAGGTTCAATCTTACGGTGATATAATTCCAATGACAGAATAGGGACAAGACACGCATTTTTATTGTTTCTATTAAGGAAAAAACGACAGGGTTTAATATTATTGCTAGATTTCTTTCTATCTACATTATGTCATCTTACTTATTGTGTTACTCTATTTTTATAAACCTAATACCTTAAAATGCATGCTGGAGAGCGTGACGCAACGGATAACCCATGTCCGTGTGCGAGTACAACGGATAGCAGTGTCAAGAATCTCGGGAAAGCGTGACACAATCGAAGCCACTGCAGCCTTGGCAAACTGATATAAAATGCTGGCCTCGCCATGGCTCGCGCTATTGCCGAAGAAGATATCAGCAGTTGATGTGACATCGAGCGCAGTAGAGTGGAGGCCCGATAGAAGGTGGGTGGATGGGGACACCATGCTGTTCAATGACCCCTACATTGATCCCTTCGACATGACCAAGTCCCTTCAGGAGCTAGTCCAAGCAAGATAGGAAGCATGTCAAGCTCAAGCTCAACTCATTTCCATGGCTCTCGAAGGGGCATGCAAATCCATGGGTGTGTACTCAAAGCACAGGAGAAAACCTTACCACAATGGCTGCTCCTTCCCATTAGTTGGGACTACTTCTTCAACAATGATACCCAATACTCTAATGTGTACTACTGCCTCTGTTCTGAATTATAAGATGTTTTGGATACTTTAATATAAACTAGATAGAGACTAAAATGAGTGAACAAACACACCAACGAAGCACTCGAGAAATTTGGTTACCGGGCGGTAACCACAGACCTTGGTGCCCTAGACGAGCAAGATATCCCAAAATTTTGAATTTAAATGAAATTTAAATGGAATTCAGTAACTGCTCGGTACTTGTCCGTTACCACGGTAACCGAAAACTAGATGCCCCATGTGATTTTTTTAGGATTCGGTAGCCAAAACCCTGGTCTATATACATGTGATTTTGAGAAAAGTTCAAACATGTTATAATAGAGAACGGAGGGAGTTGCTTACAAGCAGTATTTTCAATATTCATAACACTTGTGCCTGAAAACCTTTTCCGACCTATTGGTGGGAAATGGTTCATTGCTAAATTTGCACCTAACGAAGCACACTGGATACTATGCAATGTACGCAAACTATTCCCGCCAAAAAGAAAAGAAACATGCCACAATTCTTTTCATTGATTTATAGCTACCTTCAGTTCATGAATTGTATAGAAAAATGTTGCTGCACTACTCATATTAGAGGAAGCCATTTTCGTCCGTTATACCTGATGAGAAATCCAGAAAATTTAGTTCAAAATATTTCTATATTTTTTAGGGCTGAAACTTTCTAATGAATATATGTGTGGTTTACAACGGAGATTGATAGCAAAGAATCACAAGCGAGAGACCACGGCAGAAGCAACAACAGGTGTCAACATTGGCCCGTTGCTCACGAGGGAGTTGCCCATGCCAGAGAACTACATCGTCAGGCACATCTTCGGACTCGGTGAGAGAGACGGTTCCAACATTGATACCACCGAGTGCAGATGGCACATGCCGAGAGTAGATGAAACATAGCTCTATAGTCGGGCGACAGATGACCCACAATTGTAGGGGATCAATCGTAGTCCTTTCGATAAGTAAGAGTGTCGAATCCAACAAGGAGCAGAAGGAAATGATAAGCGGTTTTCAGTAAGGTTTTCTCTGCAAGCACTGAAATTGTAGGTGATAGATAGTTTTGTGATAAGATAAATGGTAACGAGTAACAAGTAAATAAAGTAAATAAAGTGCAGCAAGGTGGCCCAATCCTTTATGTAGCAAAGGATAAGCCTGGACAATTTCTAATAATGATAAAGGAGCTCCCGAGGACACCTGGGAATTATCGTCAAGCTAGTTTTCATCACGTTCATATGATTCGCGTTCGGTACTTGGTAATTTGATATGTGGGTGGACCGGTACTTGGGTACTGCCCTAACTTGGACACGCATCCCACTTATGATTAACCCCTATTGCAAGCGTCCGCAACTACAAAAGAAGTATTAAGGTAAACCTAACCACAACATTAAACATATGGATCCATATCAGCCCCTAACGAAGCAACGCATAAACTAGGGTTTAAGCTTCTGTCACTCTAGCAACCCATCATCTACTTATTACTTCTCCAAGCCTTCCTCTAGGCCCAAATAATGGTGAAGTGTCATGTAGTCGATGTTCACATAACACCACTAGAGGAAAAGACAACATACATCTCATCAAAATATCGAACGAATACCAAATTCACATGACTACTAATAGCAAGACTTCACCCATGTCCTCAGGAACAAACGTAACTACTCACAAAGCATATTCATGTTCATAATCAGAGGAGTAATAATATGCATAAAGGATCTGAACATATGATCTTCCACCAAGTAAACCAATTAGCATCAACTACAAGGAGTAATCAACACTACTAGCAACCCACAGGTACCAATTTGTGGTTTTGATACAAGATTGGATACAAGAGATGAACTAGGGTTTTGAGAGGAGATGGTGCTGGTGAAGATGTTGATGGAGATTGACCCCCTCCCGATGAGAGGATCGTTGGTGATGATTTCCCCCTCCCGGAGGGAAGTGTCCCCGGCAGAACAGCTCCGTCGGAGCCCTAGATTGATTCCGCCAAGGTTCCGCCTCGTGGCGGCGGAGTTTCGTCCCGTAAGCTTGCCCACGAGTTTTTTCCAGGATATATCAGAAGATGGACGCCGGAGGCCCACCAGGGGGGCCCAGGAGATATGGGGGCGCGCCCTATAGGGGGGTTGTCTCCTGGACAGGGTGTGGGCCCCCTGGCGTATTTCTTTCGCTCAGAAATTCTTATTAATTTCAAAAAGTTGTTTCGTGGAGTTTCAGGACTTTTGGAGCTGTGCAGAATAGGTTTCCAATGTTTGCTCCTTTTCCAGCCGGAATTCCAACTGCCGGCATTCCCCCTCTTCATCGTAAACCTTGTAAAATAAGAGAGAATAGCCATAAGTATTGAGATATAATGTGTAATAACAGCCCATAATGCAATAAATATCGATAGAAAAGCATGATACAAAATGGACGTATCAGCGACAAATGTGAAGCCTAGTGCTAGCTCATCAACCATCGCCAGATTTTCTGGGCACTGAGGGCTCCCACCCTCCTCGGGGTCGACTATTTCCTTTTAGATGAGCATTACTCCGATGTGGACGGAAGCTCAACCAAGCAACCAACTGAAGAATCGGACGTGGGAAGGCATGCATCTGCTCCAAATGAAAGTGGCACAGTTTGTACAGTGGGACAGTCCTGATCGCGCTGACGGAGATCAAGCAGTGGTGGAGGCGGCTTACATCAAGAATTATGGTTAGCAAGACTGGCGTGATGCAGTTTTCTAGTCTTCTGATGTTTCTAATTCCCATATACATGTCGTCTCTCTGATTCTGTCCTCATCTTCTCTTCTGGGTATGTGGGTGTCACCTATCTGTTGTGCTAATATGTAGGACTACGTCTAAAAAGAAGGGGTTCATATATCAGTGTGGATGAATGAACATTGTGGCTTTCTACATACTGTACTTTTGTGACATGGCTTCCTACTTGCATCGGTGAAGATCGATCAGTATATGTATGGAGGAGAGGTGGATAGCATTATGCACACAAATGTGATAGGTTGGCAGAGTATATTCATTATGTGTCCGTGAGCTGAATGACCATCTGTTTCTATAGGGGCCTTAAGTGTGGGTGCACGTCGAGCCTTCATATTTGTTTCCCTATATAAAGGCTGTTTTACGAAAGCATCAAGAACATGCACACAATACCCTAATAGAGTAGCATGGTTGTCTGTTCAAATACTAATATTTGAATGTTGTTCAATTTTTAGTTTCATGAGGCAGCACTGCAACTTCTAGATATAACATTTGGGAAATGGATTACCGTGTGACTTAGTATCGTCCGATGCCATTCGAAAATTCTGCTGGTTTCATGCAACCATCAGAAATATGATCATGCACACCATGCTTGATGAGGTGATACATCCAATAAAAATGGAGTGAATTGTAAAAACCATCGACATTGGAGGCAAGGTTTGCAGGAAACACATGTTCACAGATTTATGCTAAAACCAATCAGATGCTTATACCGTTTTGAACACGATTATGACATGAGCCAATTACATACCGATACAGTTTTCTTTTGCAAAAGGACCCCTGAAAAAAGCAATCGAGTCCTCCAGCATGTCATAGCCGCTCGGGAGGACAGTGGCACAGCGGGCAAACACTATGGAGCTGGGGTAACAAAAGCCGGTGCAGCGCGACATCGACCTCATGTACAATGGATGTAGCATGCCGTTTATGGGCCAGGTGTCCCGTGCTGTGCACGGCGGCGGCAGGCGTGTCACATGCGTGGTGCACCGGTTGGTGCTCCTTCGGGGGCTCATGGCGAGATTCCTAGCGGCGGGAAGGTGAAAGCAGGCTCTGGCATGCAGCAGCGCAAGGCAAGGATGGCTCACCGAGCAGACGCTTTCATGGTCCTCCCCTGAGGCTACGACACTGATGCAGTAAGGGGAGGCCGAGGCCGGGGAGCAGGAGGTAGGTGGTAGCGGGAGAGAGAGGCAGAGGAGGAGGCGGGGCGTTGTGGAGGTGAGCAGCACGCCGAGCTCGCCGACCGGGAGCTCAATGGGGCATCGTAGAGAAGAGGCACGTCTGGGGAGAAGATCGAGGAGCTAGTAGTGACCTTATCCTATCTTTTTTGCAAGGAGGACCTTATCGCTTTATGCCCTTTTACAATTTAGTCTATGATATTCTATCTATTTGCGATCCATTATGTCATGCCACGTCACCCTTATAGGTGGGTTATATATGTCATACTCGTGCTCAAAACGGTATAAGCCGCCGACTAGTGTTTTCTCGAAAAAAGAATACGAATTAATGGTTTTTGGCACAAATCTGTAAACATGTATTACCTTGCCTCCAATGTCGATGGTTTTTGCAATTCACTCCATTTTTACTCGATGTATCACCTCACCGAGCAGGAGCAACACCGCTTCGTTACTGTAAAATATAAATAGAGTGGCTTCGTTTTGTTTCGTTTGTTTTCGAACAAAATTGATTGTCGGTCCATATCTTGCATTTCACCTCAGCAGGAGCATGAAGAAAGTCTAAATAAATATCCCCTCTGTAAACTAAGATAAGACATTTTAGATCACCATAGTTTAAAGAGGTAGTAGATTGCGGCACATTGATGGATGAACTGAATATTTCAATCAGATATCCAAATAAAACAATTATTATAGTACTCCAAAAAAACTTGATTGCAGAGAGATGCGGCAAACAAATTATTAACAAAAGATCTATAGTGGCGAATACAAAAAGAACATACCAGTGATGTGCCTTAAGGAGTTGATAGGAAAAATAGGTATTGGGATGTATACTTATTTAGTGACGTAATGGCAAGCCACTTTGAGTTATTGGTGCTAATGTATGACGATTGATATATAACACCAGAGTGGCACTGTTTGAAACTGCGTTTTAAACATGTAATATTTTTTAGGGAGTTTTAAACAAGTAATCATGCATGCAGCTTTTTTTAGGTCGCCGTTTCTGGCTTTGTTTATCCTCAGTTTTCATTTGTGCTCCTTTTGCGACCTATACTAAATTGCAGCCTTTTTTTGTTTGGATTTTGATAAGATGGCCGAGGGTCGTCCTCCTTTTCAAAACAAAAAAAAGTTGTGGGCGATGGAGGTGGGAACTGAAATTTGAGCAACAAATAAACATGATGGTAGCCGGCCTATATGGAGGATGTTTCTCAGATTGGCAAACAGCTGAGCCAGTGTGAGCACGTCAATCCAGCTAGCTACCGAACTTCTACTACTGTTCGGAGCCCAAGAATTCGCGATGCCTACAAGGGAACTTCAGCAGCTGGCACGAATGCTTCCGGAAACTCTCGCGAGAAACTTATCTGAGGTAGGCCTATTAATACAGGCAGAGATGTCTCCCGTATTCCGTACAAATATATACACACAGGAAGGCCATTAGATTTACTGAGAAAGGGTTGATTTTCTCCTGATGCCTCCGGTTCCCGAGTGCTTGTGCTATTTGGTTATTCTCCTGCATGCCATCTTCTCCGCCTTTGTGTTTGTCACCTTTGACAGGCAAATGAAATGAGGAGTGACTACTGAGTGTGGCCGAACAAACCACTGAACTTTCTATCGCCTCGGTGAAGATGGAGTTATATGTGGGAGAAGTATTATTCACACAAGTGAAGGTTGGTGCACTATTTATTACAGTCTCACAATCTGAGAAAACCAAGTTACCTGTGAGGAGTATATATATATATATATATATATATATATATACATATATATATATATATATATATATATATATATATATATATATATAGTAGTTTACGGTCTATCAAAAAAAAGGAGAATTATACTAGAAAATCATAGAATAATCATAAATATCTGGCCTCTCGCTATGTGGTTCTATTTCATAAATAACATAATTTCATAAATAACATAATTAACGGTTGAGATCAACATTCAGGGATGAAAGCCACGTTGTTATGGATGGAAAGCTCACGTTAGAACTTGGGAGCGTAACATCGGCCTTCATATCCAAATCTTTCTCTCCCACACCTAAAAAATTATCTATTCCATGAATTTTTTAAAACATAGTATGTATACACTCATCTCTATGAACACATACACGCACACCCTACCCCTATGAGCACCCCCCGAGAGACTGAGCAGGCTTATCATTTTGAGATTGCCGAAGTCACCAAAGGCGCCTAGTTGTCGACGGGAACGTCTCCTCCCACTGAACATGCACGAGGACTTGAAACCTGTTCGGCTAAGAATACCACTGTCTATCTAACCATCCAAACACAGATTGGTTCGCTAATTGTTTACTCTTTGAGCCTATACCGGTCTATCCATTTCTATCCATTCATAATTCGTTTTGCTAGATGTAGAGGTCTTAACACGTACTCCCTCCGTTCCTAAATATAAGTCTTTCTAGACATTTCAAATGGACTACAACATATGGATGTATATAGACATATTTTAGAGCGTAGATTCACTCATTTTGCTCCGTATGTAGTCACTTGTTGGAATCTCTAGAAAGACTTATATTTAGGAACGAAGGGAGTACAAGCAAACAATTCGACCTATTTCAGTTTTTGCATGCATGTACTCATCACCATATGCAAGTACGATCGTCTAGCTTTTGGTCTCCACCATGTATATCTACACGAACATCAACTCTCTGCAAGTATCCTATTGTTTGTTGAATGTGAATTGCTATTTTCAAGTTGAAATTTTTACCTTATTATTTTTTATCTAGCCATTACTTCAATATGCAATCAATTACTTGGTGTTTAAAGTTAGTATAAGTTAAGCTTACCTTCTGTTCCAACCTTTCAGTCATAAATATATGTTTTTATGTAGAGCTAGCATGTGCGATGTATTTATTTAGGGGCACCCCTAGCCATCAGACTATTGATGGTAGCATTCTGTCAAACCAGTCCACAGCCGTAGGATTAGTTCCACCATGGACGTTAGTTCCCTTTACTGTAAGATCCTGCTATTATTACGTGAACGCTACAACAGATCCTGAAACATCCTGCTGTTATTACGTGACTCCTATAACTGTTCCCGAAATGTACGTTTGTAGCCAGCTTGCTTCTTTTTCACGACGTACGATGTACGTGCTGCTTCTGCTTCCATCGTTGAACTACGTCAGAATGTCTCATCTGATACAAGTAAATATTTCAATATATGTTTATTTCAGGAAAACTTTATTCAACGATTTTTTGATGTTTTCAAAATTAAATTAAATTGCTTCGATGTAACACTTCATTTTTTTGTTTCCAACACAATCTTTTTTGCCTCCACCGAGGACACAATTTACTTCTATTGGAAATGAAATTTGTTTGGACCTAACAATTTTTTGTGCGAAGAACTTTGATTCCATGCAATTTATTTTTGCATCCAAGTAGTTGTTTTTATGTGCTAATCTTTTAGTCCCGTCTATCTTTTTATTATATTTTAGACACAAGATTTTTTTTGCTTCCATCTACTACAAAAGTGTTTCCACCACAAAACACTACCGGAATCGCGGTCTATGCCTACGGCCGACGGCCGTCGGCATAGGCCCCTAGGCCGTCGGCATAGATCAATGCCTACGGCTGCCGTCGGCATAGAGCCGTCGGCATAGATATCGTCAGCGTAGTCTTGTCAGACCGTCGGCATAGTATAGCCGTCGGCATAGGGACCTATGCCGACGGCCGTGCTTCAGCCGTCGGCATAGATTAGCCGTCGGCAGTGTTTTCCGTCTGACGGCAACGCACGGCGCCGTCAAAAGCGCTAACGAATCACGCAATGGCACGTGGCGTAGATATGCCGACGGCTTTGCTGTAGGCATAGATACATCTATGCCGACGGCTTTGCTGTAGGCATAGCTGTGCCACGTGTCGCTCCCTCCTGGCGACAGGTCTATGCCTACGTGGCGGCCCCTGGTAGCTCCTAGGCTTATATATGCCGACGGCTTTGCCGTAGGCATAGTTTTTTTTTTTTTTTCTTTTTCCTTTTCCAATTCATTTGACAGCATTTCAAAGCAGAATAATATGGAATAATGCAGAAATATGACAGTTCATCATCCAAACATACTCAAGTTCATCTAAACATACTCGAGTTCATCATCATCATCTAAACATACTCAAGTTCATCATCATCATCTAAACATACTCAAGTTCATCATCATCACCGCCGGAAGTTCATGAACATAAAAGTAGTGCAAGACATGGAACATCGTAAAAGTAGGAACATGAAAGGCATGGCACGACGGCCACATGCACGGAATCATCATCGACATCGAGCAAGACCACCTCGCCAAGACCACCTCCGCCAAAACCACCACCGCCAAGATCACCTCCACCAAAACCGCCATCATGACCAAAGATCACTCTGCCGGATCGGAGGATCGGGTCGACGAAGCAGAGTCGAGCCACTGGTCCCCTACATGTTTCGAGACGATTCTAACGGTAAATATGATATGATAGTGTTGAATGAGCGAGAACTAGTTTGCTAGTAGTTAGGCAAATGTACTAACCGGACTATTACCGCCTAGTGCCACCCATTCATCGAGCGTGGGCACGTGTGGGGGTCTCCTGCAGGTGGTGGTGGGGGTCCCATTTGTGGTGGATCCGTGCGGTTACTCCAAGACGCCAACATAGCCTGGATGTTAGTTAAACAAGCAAACTAGAAGGTCAGAAGGAATGAAACTACAAAAATGTAGCTTGGTTTTAAGAGGGCAAAACTAACCGTCATCATCTGACGGTTGTAATCATCGTTTGCCTTCACTCGTTTCAAGTACTCCCGCACCTCGAGATTCCTAAGCTCGACAAACTCCTTATATGCCTACATAAATTAGGTTGTTTCTAAGTGAGCAATGCTGAAAATAAACTGAGAATGCTAGAGAGAAAAAGATAAAGGGGAAGTACTTACAACATCTTTCAAGCGGGCTAAGGAGTCTGTGAACGCCCGTACTCTCTAAGCGGCTCGAGTGTGTAGCCAAGCTGTGTGTGCGAGATCGAAGGAGTGATCAACCCATCGAAACACGGATACCGCCATGTGACTTCCACGGATGGCCACCACCGCCGTGTCGTCGATCCGAGACTTGGCGATCTCAACAACAGAACATCCGGATGCAACTCCGATAGTGATGAGTGTAAGACCCAGTGCTTCTCGGTCTTGCCGTAGTACTTGCTCTCGCCCTCCTTGGGATGACTCCGCTCACGGGCCATCATCCACGACTCCATGTCTGAGAGCGGCCTCTTCAACTTGTCCTCCTGCAACGTCAAACAGAAGTTAGCCATACATAAGAACATGACGGTAAAGAAGAACAAAAATGCATCATGCACATAGATATACCTTCATGGCCCTGAAGCCCCAGTGGTTCCTGTTTCCTTGGCCGTGTGTCCCGTCGATTCCACGGTTATTCCGGCCTGGATGCTCTTGGCAACAAACTCGCATCGTCGCGAGCCACCTATCCACCAAACTCGCCCATCCATCATGCCTTCCATAGCACCAACGAGGAACAACCTATGCAAATTTTGGAAGCATGACATGTGAGCACGAAACATATAGTTCAACGCTTGAAACAATGAAAAGTTAATAATAGTTACCATCATGAACTGCTCCTGTTCAAGGTAAGTCGTTATACGTGCTTCAGTTTTGGTCATCTTTTGGTGCGGTAGATGTGGTAGTATCGCGAGACGGCAACCCAGCGCACCTCGTCATCGCAATCGACGAGCTTTCTTCTTCGCAGCCGCAAGCAAGACCACGTCGGCTCGGCCTTGTGCTCGTCAAGAACTCTATAGAGTTGCTGCAATCATGCATAAACCGAAGCAAACAAGGCATGAGTTGAGTGATTCAATGATAAACCATGAACGGGCGAAGAGAAGTGATTCAAGAGAACCTACCCAAAATTTGGTGATCACGGCCTTAGCGGCCGTCCCATACTCAGCGTTCTTGCAAGCCTCGTAGTGGGCCCAGCTCATGGCCAAAACCCGCTGCTGCGGGTCCTTGTCCGGCAGCGGGCAAAATAGGCCAGCCAAAACTCCTTCAACAGATGGTGAGAAGGCCGTTCGGTTCTGACCCTTTCCGCGAAGGATCCAGTTTCGCAAAAGAATCAAAGGATTGCCATGTGTACAATAAGAAAATATTGTCATGTGTTGAAAATATGATTGAGAGGCACTTACTCTCCCCCACAGTTGAATGAGCCACTTGTGCTCCTCGATAGAAGGTGGTGTAGGTAGTCCGGCATTACCACGCAGCCACCCTGCGGAGCACCGGTGGCAAGTCACCCCACAACGCGGATCAACCTCCCTCCACCTCCCTCCACCTCCCTCCACCTCCTCACCTCCTCCTCGGCCTCCTCCTCGGCCTCCTCCTCGGCCTCCTCCTCCTCCTCCTCCTCGGCCTCCTCCTCCTCGCCATCGAGAACATACTCCTCCTCCTCGACTCGGAAGGTGCCTCAGATAGGAGGGCATCAAGAAGACCCTCCTATTTCAGACACGGACCGGAGTTTTTGCACGGTTGCTGTCCCCCACCTCCTCCTCCTCTAGGGGCTCTCCCCCCGCCTCCTCCTCTAGGGTCTCCTCCCCGACCCCTCCACCTCCTGTGAGGTGTCATCCTCAGCGTAGTCGGGAGGGAACCTTGTGGGCTCGTCCACCCGAGTAAGTCCTTTAAATTTACTGAGGAAACTAGCGCCGCTGGACTTGCCCATGATTAGCAAACCTGCATTAAGAAGAGAATAAACAATTAGTAAGGATATCAATTAAACAAGCATACAGGAAAAACATTAATACCAGAAGAGCACATTAAGCATACTATTGTAATGATCATTAAAAGAACTTACATTTTCTAGAACCCATATGAATCATCACTATTGTAATCTATTTGTGGACCGGTCTCATCATCACTATCACGCATATCTTCTTCGTTGTCTGACGGAGGTGGAGGCTCTTCCTCATCGTCAGCGTGTTCATTTAACTTTTCAAGCATAATTATGTCTCTTTGATTCACAACTGCCTCACCATCAATCCGTGCGTCGTCGTGGAATTGTTGCTCACCCTCCGATGTAGTCGATCAAAGGAGACGGACGATCGTGGACCAACACCTCCAACGTCGACAATCACTCCACGAAGATGGAACACCACAAATCCTGTTAATTACACCGAGTGAAAAAAATTTAGGTCATCACCTCACATTAAGCATTGACACAACATTATGAATGAACATGAAACAACATGTCAAATTGTCAAAAAAAAAGCTTCATTAAGTATTTTAGAAACCAAGTGCCTCAATTGCTTCCATCTAACACTAACTTGACCAAACACAAAACTTACTAATATCCATCAATTCATCCATATTTTAAACTAAGTGTCTACAAAATGCAAAACTTGACCAATATCCACCAATCTATACATGCACATATTCAAAAACTTGACCAATATCATCTATCCATATTTTAAACTAAGTGTCCAAATTCATAAACTTGACCAATATACATCAATGCATCCATCTATCACAAACTTCACCATCAATCTGTACATGTATATATCCATTCATCACATATCCATTCATCACATATGCAAAAAACAGTAACAAAATGCAAAAATTGAAAAAAGCTCACCTTGGCCGCGGTCAGCAGAGTAGCAGGAGGCCGGAGTGGACGGCCCGGCGAGAGGTGGCGGGGGACGGGTGGTGGTGGGGTGAGGCGGAGGAGGGGGTGGTCACGGCAGCCTTGAGGCGAGGTGACGACAGGCGCAGCAATGGCAAGCGCGAGATGGAGGCGAGGAGGGGGCGAGGGAAGGGTGGCGGGTGGGCGGCGGAGGCGGCAGCGTGAGGCGGCGGGGCGATCTGAGCGACGGGGAGGCGGCGGCGGCGCTGGTACGTCGGACTCTGGCGCGGCGGCGCGAGATGGAGGGGCGAGGAGGGAGGGGAAGGGAAGGGAGGCGAGGAGGGCGGCAGGGCAATGGGGGCATGAGGGAAGCGATCTGAGGCGACGGGGCGGCGGCGGCAGCGGCGCGGTCGGGCTCTGGCGGCGGCGCGGGTCGGGCAGCTGGGGATTGGGGAGGAATGAGTGGTGGGCGCGACCGGCCGGATGGATAAGGGCAACTATGCCGACGGCTAAGCCGTCGGCATAGCTGGCGATGCCACGTGGCACCTATGCCGACGGCTTAGCCGTAGGCATAGTTTTTTTTTTTATTATCCACGTCATCGATCCGCGTCGTATGGCCGCAGCTATGCCGACGGCTTTGCCGTCGGCATATTTTTATTTTGACTTTGCTTATTTAGTATAAATTTTGTAATGTTTTCTTATTTTATATAAATATTTTAATGTTTTCTTATACATAATTTTTACATGCATGAACATTATTTAAAATGTACCATACATTTTCTTTAATGGTTTGAAACATTATTTTTAATGACATGATCTTTTTTTACATTGTACAACAATATTCTAAAATATCACGTATATTTTTTTCTATGGTCTTGCAAAAGGTGATACATAGGAGAGCAACTGACTGAGGGGTACCGTTACCGAGTGCCTGATCCGGTAACTATATATGCGAGTGCCTGATCCGTCTACTACCGTGTCATCGCCGTCCGTGAGGGGGGCCACGCCCGGAGGCAGCGTCCGCCTCTTCGGACATGCCACCACACCACCCCGCATGTATGAGGGCCCGGTCCGACGCTCCGGTGGCATTGCTACCCCCCAGGGCCCCCGTCCCGCCTAACCGTGTAGCGTTTGACCACATGATCTAGCCCTTTGACTTTGCACGGACGGGCTTCGACCAGGGGACCTCCCCACCCGGTTGTGTTAGGTCAGCCCATAGGAACACTTTGGAGCAACAACCGGGCCAACCCACAGCAAGATCCCCTCCGTGTAGACCCGACGTCCGTTTCCCCTCCGGTCTTGGCGGCCGCCGTCCGTGAGGGGCACACCGGACACAGCGTGCAGCGCTTGCAACCGCCACAACACTTCTAGACTTGTGAGAGAGGCCGCCTCGCAAGATTTGGCGGCATGCTAGCCATGCGGAGGCCGCCCGGCCACGTAGTAGACGCAGCGAAGGGCAATCCGCTATGGCGCGAACGTCTACTACCGTGTCATCGTCGTCCGTGAGGGCCACGCCCGAGACGCGTGCGCCTCTTCGGACGTGCCACCACACCACCCCGCATGTATGAAGGCCGGTCACGGCGCTCCGTTGGCATTACTACCCCGGGGCCCGTCCGCCCTAACCTGTAGCGTTTGACCACGGGATCTAGGCCTTTGACTTTGCAGACGGGCTTGACCGAGGGACCTCCCCACCCGGTTGTGTTAGGTCAGCCCATAGGAACACTTTGGAGCAACAACCGGGCGGACCCACAACAAGATCCCTCCGTGTAGACCCGTAGCGTCCGTTTCCCCCTCCAGTGCCGTGAGGGGGCACCCGGACACGCGTGCCGCGCGTTTGCAACCGCCACAACACTTCTAGACTTGTGAGAGAGGCCGCCTATGCAAGATTTGGCGGCATGCTAGCCCGCGGAGGCCGCCGGCCACAGCCGTAGACGCGCGAAGGGCAATCCGCTATGGCCGCAGAACGTCTACTACCGTGTCATCGACGTCCGTGAGGGGGGGCCACGCCCCGGAGACGCGTGCCGCCTCTTCGGACGTGCCACCACACCACCCCGCATGTATGAAGGCCGGTGCGGCCTCCGTTGGCATTACTACCCCTGGGGCCCGTCCGCCTAACCACAGAAGCGTTTGACCACGAATCTAGGCCTTTGACTTTGCAGGACGGGCTTCACCGGGGACCTCCCACCCGGTTGTGTTAGGTCAGCCCATAGGAACACTTTGGAGCAACAACGGGCGGACCCACAGCAAGATCCCTCCGTGTAGACCCGGCGTCTGTTTCCCCCCTCCGGTGCCGTGAGGGGGGACACACCGGACACGCGCGCAGCGTTTACAACCGCCACAACACTTCTAGACTTGTGAGAGAGGCCGCCTCGCAAGATTTGGCGGCATGCTAGCCCATGAGGCCGCCGCCACACCCGTAGACGCGAAGGGCAATCCGCTATGGCCGCAGAACGTCTACTACCGTGTCATCGTCGTCCGTGAGGGGGCCACGCCCGAGACGCGCGCCGCCTCTTCGGACGTGCCACCACACCACCCGCATGTATGAAGGCCGGTCGCGGCGCTCCGTTGGCATTACTACCCCTGGGTCCCGTCCCCCCTAACCTGAAGCGTTTGACCACGAATCTAGGCCTTTGACTTTGCACGGACGGGCTTGACCGGGACCTCCCCACCCGGTTGTGTTAGGTCAGCCCATAGGAACACTTTGGAGCAACAACGGGCGGACCCACACAAGATCCCCTCCGTGTAGACCCGGCGCGTCCGCTTCCCCCTCCAGTGCCGTGAGGGGGCACACCGGACACGCTGCGTGCAGCAGCGTTTGCAACCGCCACAACACTTCTAGACTTGTGAGAGAGGCCGCCTCGCAAGATTTGGCGGCATGCTAGCCATGGAGGCCGCCGCCACACCGTAGACGCGCAAGGGCAATCCGCTATGGCGCAGAACGTCTACTACCGTGTCGTCGTCGTCCGTGAGGGCCACGCCCGAGACGCGTGCCGCCTCTTCTGGACGTGCCACCACACCACCCGCATGTATGAAGGCCGGTGCGGCGCTCCGTTGGCATTACTACCCCGGGGCCCCGTCCGCCTAACCTCAGAAGCGTTTGACCACGGGATCTAGCCCTTGACTTTGCACGACGGGCTTGACCGGGACCTCCCCCCGGTTGTGTTAGGTCACCCCATAGGAACACTTTGGAGCAACAACGGGCCTGACCCACAAGAAGATCCCTTCGTAGACCCGTAGCGTCCGTTTCCCCCTCCAGTGCCGGCGGCGGCGCCGTCCGTGAGGGGCACACCGGACACGCTGCGTGCGGCGTTTACAACCGCCACAACACTTCTAGACTTGTGAGAGAGGCCGCCACGCAAGAT
Organism: Aegilops longissima; assembly: GCA_021605205.1. Taxonomy (NCBI): domain Eukaryota; kingdom Viridiplantae; phylum Streptophyta; class Magnoliopsida; order Poales; family Poaceae; genus Aegilops; species Aegilops longissima. Next base: position 41,395,413 of record CM038682.1, on the reverse strand, counting down.
TTGGCGGCATGCTAGCCATGGAGGCGTCGGCCACAGCCGTGACGCGAAGGGCAATCCGCTATGGCTGCAGAGCGTCTACTACCGTGTCATCGCCGGTGGCCAGTGAGGGGCACACCACGGACGTGAGGGGTCACACTCGGAGGCGGTGTGCCAGGCGTTGCAACCGCCACTAAACTTATGTCGCATAGCTGTTTTTGATTTTAATAAAATTTAAGGACCTATATTCAAAAGAACATGACAGCATATTATTAATGTGCTCGAAAAAATACAAACTATATATATATTTATAATCTATGGAAAAAATTATAAACTACATATATATTCATATAATACATAAAAAAGCATGAAAACATATTTTTTAAAAAGCATAAAACATATGCAAAAAACATATGTAAAAAAGCATTAAAACATATGAAAAAAAAAGTATGTAGAAAAATATCTATGCCTACGGCAAAGCCGTCGGCATAGATACGGCAGGGTTGGCGTCGTGCCGCGGATCGGTGACGTGGCAGCTATGCCGACGGCTGCCGTCGGCATACCTACGCCGCGGATCGGTGACGTGGCATGCGGAGATATGCCGACGGCCGCCCGTCCCGACCGTCGGCATAGGTTTGACGGCGTTAGCCGCTGGCGACGGGCGGGGCCGCCGGGCCCACAGCTATACCGACGGCTGATTTATGCCGACGGCTGCTGTCGGCATGCCTGCGCCTAGGTCGACGGCCGCTCTGTGCCGACGGCGGCCGTCGGCATAGATCCATGTAACCCGACGGCCTGTGTAAGCCGACGGCCAGGACTTGGCTGTCGGCATATCTCAAACTAGGCCGACGGCAGCCGTAGGCATAGGTCTGGCCGTCGGCGTAGGCCCGTTTTCCGGTAGTGAAATAACTTGCTTCCAGTCAAACATAAGTTTTCTCCATGCTTCAACCGTTCATACAACATGTTTTGGATCCAATGTACAGTGCTTCCAAAATATTACTAGATTTATGTTCCCTAATACTTTCAGGTTCATACAACAAATTTGCTTTTTCAAGCCACAAAGGGTACAGTGCTTCCCAAGTTCATACTGTATTTCCCTAAAGAATGTGGATTCGCTACCCTTCATCTAGTGTATGCGGTCTTCTTAATTCTGAGGTAGATCTAGATGTCGCCACGCTTCTTAGTGCATGCACTAGTTGCCTCCATATATACATGTCCCGTCTGCATAGATCTGGCCCGAAGCCATCACACAACTGCTTGAAGCTTAAATCGGTTAGGCAAGATGCATACTTATCGAAGGTAGGAAGCAACAAATGGAACTATATGTACGCTGCAGCACTGATGAAGAGAATGTATACAATAGAACAATACCTACATGTTAAAAGCAAAATTGGAACCTAGAAACAAGGAAACAAACTACCTAAAACGAAGAAACATATGTAATATCAGAAGGGAGCATGCATGCCACGTTCCAATGGTGATAACAAGGAGAATAACTAAGTTGCAAAATAAGATGCAGGAAGCATTGGTAGCAATAACTATCTATACTGCAGAAGCATTTGCAGCTTCATACGTAGGAAGCATGTAAAGGTAATATCTCACCAATTCTCATCTTCGTTGGAAGCTCTGAATTTTGAAACTTGGTAATTAGTCCGATTGCACCAACATACCTATGCAATTTCTGTTGATCTAAATACCGAGACATGAAGATGTTCACTAAACATAGGGGTATGGAAGCAAAGCATTGGAATTAAGAATCTTATCCTATGTACCTATAAATAGTTTATTAAACACAGTATGGCAATTCGTAGGAAGCATGAAAATATGACAGCTCAACATTATTCGACTTGGTTGGAACCATGGGAATTGATAATGGAAGCAACTAAGATTGCTGCCAATATGAGGATGCATGCTTTGCGGCGCCTACATACAAATTTAACCAAAAAATTGTTCACCAATGGAAGTAATTTTCTTACCCAAAGAAGCATGAAAGAGTGTGCTGGGTACATATGTGTTGTTACTTGGAAGCAAAAGTGAAAAAAAGGGCCCAAATACTAATATTGCTGCCAACCAAGGAGGCATATTTGTGTGATGCATCTACCCAATTCACAAATTGTGAATGATTTAGGTATCAACCAAGGTACTGACATGTAGATATCAAACGAAGTCAGCTATTTTCGGAGCAGACAACAAGATACAAGTTGTATTGAGAATCACATGCTTGGTTTTCTACATTTTTCTACATATTTATAGTGCACTTCCACATTTTTATCATTCCATAGAGTTATTGCAGGAAACAATTCTATGAAATTATTTGGTAATCATGCACTTCTCCGTAAGTTATTCAAAATATTAAGTTATTCACAATATGTTTATAGAACCATCCCCATAGTTTTCATACTAAATGTGACAAGATAAAAAAATTTATTTCCAAGGAACACTTTTATCAACTAATCATATTATGTTCATCTGCTAGGTAATCACAATGGGCTCCGTCTAATAAATTAAGCAAGGGAAACTTGAAGAGAGATATAGAGTACTACAAATATTCATGTTTCGTCTAGCTACATGTGTATCTTTGTAAATACTCCTAATATGTGTGCTACTCTTCCATCACAAATTAATGTGACACAATGGGTTAACTTTTTAATGCAAGTGTACGTGCAGACATGTATGCTATTGAAATAGTAACCAACCTATTTTATCACACACAAAAATTACCTATTATTTATTGGTTATCAATCCACCGGACACTTGAAAATTAATAAAGATCATTTTCTTAACCATCCTGCATTCATAGCTCATAACTTGCTTTATCGGTTCATTGCAGTTGTTTATCTCTGATTTACATAGTGGAATAATGTTTGAGTTGTCCATCAATATTTACGAAATAATATTGTGGAAGTTGTTGTTTTTTTCTCTTCAACTTGAGGAAGCATTAAGGAAATATTCTTTAGGCGTATAATAGTTGTAATATTTTATTTTATTTCTGATATATATTAACTTGTCAACTACCTGGAAATGTACTATTGGACCATGTCATAGGTTCATTATCTTGGAAGTGTTTCATTATGGCTCATACAAATAAAAATAAAAAATATTGTTCCTAAAAAGGCATAAAAGATTCTCTCCTAGAATTGTGATATTTTATTTGGCATGATAGCTGTACTGTTTCCTAACCCATGACGAGATCATCCAGTACATCAAAAATTTATTTTCAACCACTTCAATGTTCGAACACACTAAAGATGGTGCCCTCACATTTGCGAGGGCATCTCTGTTAGTTGATATAAATAGCGGGTTATGCAAAATAGCGGCGGTCCTTCAAATCAGCTATAGCGGCCGGTGCTATAGCCGGCTACTTCAGAACTTTTTTGAACAATTGTACATGAATCCTATAGCCTATCATTTAGTGGCACCCTTCTCAAACCGCTATATCAGGCCTATAGTTGGACTATAGCCAGGTATTTAAAACTTTGGTTTGTACAAACAACCACATTGTGCGTGTGTGCGCAACTGCAGAACTGAAATTAAATATTAAATATTGAATATTTATATTATATCTTCAAACAAAAACTAGAAAAGAAAAAAAGAATCTGCACAAACCGGCATGGTGCAAACATTGGATGAGGACAGCAAGTTGTACAGATTTGGCAGCGGTCTCATTCAGGTAGTACTACTCAGTACTCCTAATTGAAACGAGTTTGATTGTGAAATGTTTGATATCCTTGATTCGGGAAGGGGCAATAAATTGGAGGGAACTAGGTGTGGTGTGGAGCGCTGCATGGCATCAACTTGAGGGCCCCCGTCCCAAATCGGTTTTGCTGCACCGCCGCATGCAGAGGAAGTTTCTTCAACTAGTACAATGCATTTGGATCCGTCGTACGAACTAGATTTGGTAAGTACTCTAGCACATACTCATGTTTGTAACTAGTTTGTTCATAAAACATCGAAAAGGTGTGATGGCACCCGGGTGTCCCGACCCCCTTCTATCTTGTCCGTTCATGCTTGCTAAGATTCATACCGTGGTCAGTCCAGCAACAGATCATTTGCAACGGCACATACAGGTTTTTCAGCGCTGACAGCTAGCGCTAGTTTTGCATCTTGTTGTGTCTGCTTTGTACGTACTAAAAGAGTAGTACAACCTTGTTCCTCTCTTTGTGTGTTCAGTCCTTGATCAAGCTTAAATAGTTAAGTAGTACTGACAGAAGCTCTATTTTGTTTAACACAACAGCAGCTCACTGTTCTCTTATTAAAGAGAATAGTATAGTAGTCCACATCCTAGGCAGCACCGCCACCCTGCGGCACCCCATCGCCGGCCGTCTAGCGATTGTATCCACCCGATTTCCACCGGCAGCCCGCCTGATTCTCGCCAGAGCTTAGCACGTCGGCCACGCCCATTGAGCTCATGATCGTGGACGGAGCTCACTAGGTCGGCCCCTTCCCCCGAGGTAGCCAGGTTCACCTCGTGCATCCTGATGTGCCTTTTTCAACGTTCTGTCAATCAGCACAGCGGATTAGATTCGTTTGAGGCCAAAGGGTCGTTCCTAGTTGACCTAGGGCATGCTTAGAACCGCTCCTAGCTTCTAAAAATCTGCAGAACAGGCTTCCCTCGTTTGCCTGTTCGTCTGCACTTTGGGCCGGACGAAACCAGCTCATTTCGAAGGCATCTCTACAATTGCTGGAAGAGGGAGGTCAGACGGGATAGATTGATTACACAGAGAAGGCAAGGTTGCTTCAGAAAGAGAAATGCAATATTTTGTTGCTTGGCACCCTCTGATTCATGTGCAGAAAGGAGTATTTACCCAGCAAAATTTTCCGAGTGTCTTCCAATCCCACAAAAATGTATCACGATACTCACTCTCTTGCATCAACACTTGGGTAGAGGCAAATTTGCACTTTGTAGTGATACTTGCAACATGGTCGAAACTTGGGTTAGAAGCAATGACATATATAAACCCCGCTAGCTGTAATTGTCTAGTACCGCTTCATCGGGCAACGATCTATGTATGAATCAATGATAATAGTACTTCTGTTGCCAATGAATTTAATCTACTCTATTACATCTCCAACAGCTTTCCGCATGACAACCACGTGCTGTTTTCAGTTTGACTCAACAATCTTGGAAATAAAAATATGTGACAGGTCAATCAGACAAAAGAGAAAAATAATAAACAACATTTAAAGAGAAGGACATCTAACAGTTGATTCCGTAAAGCCAATAATTGCAACAAGTGAAAAAAAAATAGCGCGTTATAGCAAAATAGCGCCGCCCTTAAAATCCGCTATCAGCGTGATACAAGCAAGACATTGTATACTGATTTATTTAGCGAGACAGTGCTCAGAAGGCTATAGTGTGGTATTACCGGCACTAGAGCAACCTTTTTTCACTGATTGCAATTGGTAGTCAAAATAGCATACCTAGGGAGTAAAAAAATTCACAAATGTTCTCAATTAGATATAGTTGGTGCAAGTTAAAATTCACAAAATAATTCCAAGTTAAAATTTCCTTCAAGCTAGGAATCATAGCAAAATGAAAAATCTTAGTCAACACCCTTCTCTTACCGCCTTTTTGCCACAACCGTTGGTGCAAGAACTGAAAGGAACGTTCAGGGTGTCTAGATCTCACACATGTATCCATTCCACGTTGTCCTTCCTTGCATTCCTTCCATCTCCTTGGGCCCATTGATATACCATATTGGATCAAGCTGCCGCCCTCTTCTTTATGGTCCACCCCAGCCAGCAACCACAATCGTTAACTAAATTAGATTACTGCTATAACGTCTCAAAATTATTTGATGGTAGGCTGTTGCGTTGATAATTATAGTGCCCTGATTTTTTCAAGGTTGTCGAGATACTAGCTAGGCATTGGTTGTGATGGCTCCGTTGAAAAAAAAATGGTGATGGTCATGAAAACTAACCTTGAATCATGAATATTCCACTATATCGATTTGTTCATTCTTTTCTCTAAAAAGGAGGTTGAGACCCATAACCTCTGTGTCAATGTGATGCACACAACCATTACTATTAAAGTTGATGTTAGAAAGTGAGGCAAAAATCATGAACAAATGGAGAGAAATTTTCTTATTTCAATCATCAAATGTATGCAAAAACTAGTGGAATATTGTGGGAAGCATCTCAACCCTCCATACAGGAGACCCCGTGATTATATATTGATTCAGAAGGAGAGACGTCTCGTGAAGTTACAAGATGCAGTCGTTGGAACAACCGACAGATACAATCGGGATAGGCAGAAGCGATAGAAATATAAGAGGAAAAAAATCAAGGGTGGTCTCTCTCTCTCTCTCTCTCTCTCTCTCTCTCTCTCTCTCTCTCTCTCTCTCTCTCTAACTACCTAAGCATGTTACACAAGATAATGTTTAACACTCTCCCTTAATCACAACTAAGCTTCGTGTATGTAATGCCTTTGTGAATCCATCTGCAAGATGGTCCTTCGAAGGAATAAATGTGATTTCTAATTACTTGTTCGCAACTCTTTCTTTGACAAAATGAAAGTCTATGTCAATATATTGAGTTCTGGCATGAAAAACTGGGTTGGCAGATAAATAAGTTGCACTAAGATTATCATAGAAAATAGAAGGAGTTTGAGCTCGTAACAGTCCAAGTTCTTTTAGTGTCGATGTGTTTGCATCGTTATCTTCTTGTAGGCATTGTTCAGATATGCTTGGACTTATTCTTCCAGGTGAAAACTTAGAATTTGGTCGTTGGTGGTTGGATATGGTGACAACGACACTTGAGCGTCGTTCCCTTCCTAGAGGCGTTGTTGTCAACGAACATTGTTGTCCTTCAAGTGTCACAAGATGGTTGGTGCAAACAAGGTCGTTGTTTGTAGTTTACTGATTGTTGTTGATTTCTTTGGGGTTTTTTCCTTTTCTTTTTGCTAAGGCATAGCTTTCGTCTTGCATGACATTGCTCTATGCCGGTGTGTTTATTTGTGTGAGTGTGCTCTTGTCGGCTGTGAGCATCCTAGCTATGCTGAGGCTGTGCGTGTCCTCATTGGGTTTGTATACTTTTGATGCTTCATCTTGAGTTAATAAGATCCATGCTTTATCGAAAAAGGTTCATTTAGTATAGACTGAACCCAAATTACTTCAGCTCTAACATTTGCTAATGTCTTATATTTTGCCTCTCTACTGACCCGGAAACAATGGCTTGTTTCTTTGCACACCATGAATTAAATTGGGTCCACAGAAATGGCACTTCCCATAATGATCTTCTATCATTCAAGCAACCAGCCCAATCAGCACCAGAAAAACCACTAATACAAGTATAGGACGATTTTTCAATTGCTAGGCCAATATTCATTGTATTATTTACATACCCTAGAATACGTTTTGTTGCTATCGAGTGAGCCGTATTGGGTGCATTTAAAATCGGACTGACTTTATTTACTGCAAAAGAAATGGCAGGTCTAGTAAGAGTTAAATACTGAAGTGCACCAACTATAGTTCTCTAGCTTGTACTATCTTCCTGATTCAGGGGTTATTGTTCTGTGAGAGATAGTATTTCTGAACTAGACACATGACATGGTGATGGTTTTACATCCCTGCATGCCAACGTTGTTTAACAAATCAGTCACAAATTTCTTTTGTGATAACTCAATCCCATCTTTAGTTTTCTTTACTTCATTGTCTAAGAAGTGATGAAACTCTCCCAAATATTTAAGAGCAAAGTTTGACCTAAGATCTTTTAACAATAATGTTATTGCTTCATCAGATGAGTTAGTCACAATGATGTCATCACATAAATCAGAACATAGATGGAAGTTGGAAATTTCATGTAAATAAAAGGTGAGGTGTCATTCTTTGATGGAACAAACCCAAGTACTTGTATTTTCATACATAACCGAGACGAACATGCTTGGGTGGCTTATCTCAGTCCATACAAAGCCTTGTCAAGCTTGCACACATGGAAAGGCGCATTTTTATTCTCAAACCCAGGAGGTTGCTGCGTATATACCTCCTCCTCTGGAACAACATGAAGGAACACGTTCTGCATGTCTTGTTGTCTGAGATTCAATCCCCTAGGAACTGCACTGGATAGCACAAGTAGTTGCAACCTTAACAACATGACTAAAAGTGTCATCATAGTCAATAATGTTGCATAAAACCTTTTTCTACTCGTCTTGCTTTGTAACGATCAATAGTACCATCTAATTTTCTCTTGACCCTGTAGACCAATTTGCAGGCAATATAATTTGTACCTTCACGACAAGGAACTAAGTGCCACATTTTGTTTCATTGTAGTATGAAGTACTCTTATTTCATTGCCTTTTTTCCAACGTGTATCCACAAGTGCTTCACCCAAAGTATTTGGTTCATTGGATTCACCTGTTAAACATGTTAACGCATAGCTCGAAATATTTTTGCAATTTATTCGGTTGATGACTCCCCTTTGCGGTCGTGTTCTTGGTGGTGTAAGCATCGCCTTAGCAGACGTGGGCGCAGTAGATCTAGGGCCTGCTACAATGGATCCCAATGGAGATCCGGGCGCACCAGGTATATTAGGTCCTGAAGTGGATCCCTCCATGTCCACAGTGGCTATAGCCTGCCTGGCCTCTAGAATAGGCCTGTCCGCTCGGCTTGGCCGATTGTCGGCCACAATGTCATGGGAATCTAGCGTGGGTGCCACTGTTTTCCGCGTTGCCTCTTCTGACTGGTGCACTTGACGCAAAGGCGAGCCTATGCGGGATCCATCAGCGGAAATGACTGCATGCACATATCACGTAGGAGATCGGCCGGCCCCGCTTGGTACATCTGACCGGTGCACCAGGGTGAATCCTGACGTAGATTGCGCCACAGGTGGGGCGATCCTGTGGATGATACGTCATCCGAGTCTATGCACATGCACTTTAGACGTATTTTCCACCATGTCGTTGAGGCCGGAGGAAACTACCGAGCTAGAGGAAGACATAGGAATGGAGGTGTAAGAAGGAGCTATATGAGATGGAGGAGGTTTTCCCTGAATATTGTTGGAAGCATCTCAACCCTCCATAAAGGAGAGCCCGCGTGTATACCTTGATTGATAACAAGAGATGTCTTGTGGCGTTACAGGATGCGGTCATTGGAACAACCGAGAGATACAATCAGGAAAGGGAGAAGAGATACAAAGATAAAAGGAAAAACATCAAGGCTAATGTCTATCTCTAACTGCATATACACAAGATAATGTTTAACAAAACTATTCGAAAGATCATTTTATTTAAACGACGTAGACGAGGACGGCGGCGGCGACAAGGACGACGACAAAGCCTGTCGTTCGAAACAAGTTGGGGTCGGCTAGAGCTGAAACACATAAGATCTCGTAACCAAACTCATGGTTCTGGCACATGGGTAGAAAGCTTCTCGCACCTTGTCCTTGACTCTTTACATGTAAAAGTTCGGTATACCCCGACCTCTCTTAACATTATCAACGCGCTTTAGTCATCCGTTAGGCACTGGGGCTTCTGAAGGCCTACGGTGAATATGCCCATACCATCTCAGACGATGTTGAACCAGCTTCCCTTCAGTCGGTGCTATCCCACTTATATCTCGTATATCATAATTCTGGACCCGGTCCTTTCATGCGTGGCCACACATCCATCTTAACATGGCATCTCCATCACACCTAACATGTTGAACTTGTTGCATTATAGTCGGCGAACACTCAGTGTCATACAACATTGTGACTCGAATCGTCGTCCTATAGAACATGATTTTTAGCTTTTCTGCAACTCTTGTCACAGAGAACGTTAGAAGCTTGGCGCCACTTCACCCATCCGGCTTTGATTCGATGGTTCACATCTTCATCGATATCCCCATCCTTCTGCATCATAAAACCCAAAAATCAAAAGGCGTCCTTCCGGAAGATCTTTTTTAGATTGAACATTAGAAATAACATATCTAATGAAAAAATTTATGGCTAAGTACATTTGTTTAACGAGGAGAGAGATATATGAAGAAGTGCAATCAAATCTTCATAATCATGAGAATTTATTTTATCAGTCCAAGTAGAGTTGGTTAATTTGGAGACCAAGAAGCATTTTCACCAATTCAGCAAAAATAGAAAAATTCAGCAAGAAAAGAATCAGCATTGGTGATCGATGTTGTTGCGTAATTACAATGCCAATGAAACTAGTCAGTCATCCCATATGTCACTACACCACAACACTGATGTAAGGACAAACAAAATGCTGGGAGAATGCACTCTAAACGGCAAAAAGAATGCCCGGATGGTGGTTCTCCAGGCAGATAGAACCGCCACGAGAACGGCTGCCGAGGATTACTTCTCCCGGCATAATGTTGTGTGGCTTTCACTCCGGTAGCCTCGGGGGTCAGTGATTTATTCCGTTTCAAATAAATTCAACAGGTGCAATGAAATCTCTTGTTTCCACTTCGAATATAATTACTCGAAAGAAAATTCTTTCCTATAATATGAAAAGGTATACATTTTTATGCAGCATTTGTGAATCCACTGAACTCGATGTTGGTGATATTACGTTCTACACTCTTCGTGATAGCAGCGCTGGTCACTCTCTTGTTGCATCGTTGTAGAGTTAAATCCTACTGTCACTGGTGGAAAAAAGGCCTTTGGTCGCGGTTCGCAACTGCCATTAGTCGCGGTTGGGCAACCGCGACCAAATAAGCGCGACTAAAGCCCCCACCTTTAGTCGCGGCTGCTAAGAACCGCGACTAACGGCCCGTCCACGTGGGCGCCAGTGACCGTCGAGGCGGAGGACCTTTAGTCGCGGTTCTTCGGCCAACAGCGACTAAAGGCCGCCACAGGTTTAGGGTTTTAGCCCCCTAAACCTGTTTTCCGTTTAATTTGTATTGTTTTATTTCTTTTGTGCTTTATTTTAATTTTGAAGGAGTTTCATATATTCTACGGTACTACATACATGCATATGAATGTACAATTTCAAATAAATTTGAAATTAGAACCAAAAAAATTCAAGAGGAATATACAATATATATTCAATATCATCGGATGACCATATACAATTTTGAACAAGTTTCCATACATGATTTAATGCATATAAAGTTCTACGTCCTCGTAATAGTGTTCTCCTTTAGGATGGAGGACTTCCTGCTGAACCATCCAGCTAGTTCCTCTTGAAGTGGTGGAAGCGAGCTTCGGACTAAGCATCCACGGAGGTTATTCCTCTGAGCATTGGTATCACTCGGAACCCGCTCAGAGGTGTATCTCGGATCATCTCACGAACATAGTATCCACATAGATTGGTCTCCGGTGGCTGAATATCCCCAGCATTCTTAGCCTTTGACCTTTTGAATTCTAGCTCTTTTTTGAATTCACCGACCTTTGTATCTATGAACCGTCTCCAAACCCTACGAGGCAAAGAAAATTAAATGAACAAGAGAGTTATTAGTTACTTGATATTAGGAAATGAACGAAATAGGCCGATCGATATAGGCGCAAATGAATGAAAATAATTACTTCTGCAGCATTCTTCTCATGCCGCCCCAAAGCTTTGGATCCATATTCAGAGAGTCGTGGGCGAGACATTCGAGGTGTTAACTTTAATTACTAGCAGAATCCAAAGGAACCTGCGGACACGATACATGCACAAGACGTCATGCATAACTCATCGATTAGCCGCCACATACCATGCATGGAGTAAACAAAAGAGAATGTGCTCAAGACAGAAACACTCACCCAAAATGGTAAGGAAATAGAATATCACTTTTGAGTTCCTGCTTTGTAAGAAACTGCCACAGGTCTGCCTCCACGTCGGCGGGTGGCGCTCCAACACATGTCCATTAACGATGTGTGGGTCAATGAACCCAACATCATGGATGTTCCTTACTCTGCATTCCTTAATCTTCATTCTGCATGTATAATAGCGGACACAACAATATAGTTAGGACATATATATAGTGCAGGCAATATGAACGAGATGGGGTAGAAATTAATAAATCACTTACGAGCGTAGCAACCGATGATAGATTTGTCGAGCTCGCGCAGATTGAAAAGCTGGAACAATTCACTCAGTTCAATTTGTACATAGTAATGTTTGAAGTGATGCTCATGTCTAACTTCCGCATAAATATATTCTTTGGCGTTTTTATTTTTATGTAACCCTTGTACCATTTCAGCAGACCTTTCATTTGTGGAGGTAGATCCTTTTCTCGCGAGGCTCGACGAGAGGCCCATTCTTGACATATGTAATTACTACCTCCTTCATCGGGCGCCTCATCAAGGCCTAACAGTTCACGAAGAGTAATACCTAAGTTGGCCGCTTGTTCTCGCACTTCGTTCAGTCAATCCTGTGCTGCCGCAGCTTGTATGATCTCGGGGCATCCGGACAGAAGGCTTCCACTATAAGCGGGCCAATCGATTGTTTACTTTGTTCCCGAGCTGGGCAACTTGTTTCCGCTTTTTTACTTCGGCCTTCTCCGCTCTTTGTTCTCCTTGAACATGAGTGCCTGCCTGCAAGTTCACGTGCATAGTCGTTAGGCAGATTCTTGGCGGCTTGGGACGGTGTGCTCAAAATGACTTAGCCCACTTCTTTTGCTCATCGAAAATATCTGGCTTGGGCTCGGGCTCTCTTTTCTTCTTGTAGTCCGCCTTCCATTTCTCCAAATCAGCAGCCGCGGCGCGTCGACTTCCTCGGCACTCGTTCCCAAGGCCTTGTGGGGAGAGGCTTGATGATGGCTCCGTACCTTTGTGGTCTTAGGTACATAAGGGTCCGGGGTAATAATCCAGGACTGCTTCGCCTCTTTGCGGAGGTGGATTGGGGCGGCGTCGATCACCCGCCGGACGAGGATCTGGGCGGCGGCTGATCACCCGCCGGACGTTGTGGATGGGGCGGCGTCGGCTGGCGTGGCGGAGGTGTAGGTGAACCGCCACCACCACCACCACCACCACCACCGCCACCGCCACCACCACCACCACCGTAGGGGTGGACTTGTTGTCCTTGGCGCCTCGCTGGAAACTTGATAAACTTCTTTTGCCATAGAATGAAATGGCGCTTGACATCTCAAGTCTTTTCTCCCTTGGTGTAGCAATGTCAATCTCCAGGTCCTCAAACCCTTGGACTATGTCCTCCACCGTGACACGAGCATAGCCATCTTGAATGGGGTTGTTGTGGTGGAGTGCTCCGTAAACATGGTAAAGCACTGCCGATGGCTACCTTCATGGACATGTTCCCGATAGGATAATACAGATGACATTCTTTCATCTCCTTTATATCGCCCACGGGTAGCGAGGAGGCTCCGGTGCAGTAATTTCGACCACCGAGGCTCCGGTGCAGTAATTTCGACCACCATAGGCTCCGGTGCAGTAATTTCGATCGTCGGTGCATCTGCACCAGCCGGTGGGAACCTCCGTGGAAGCCACGCCGCTTCTCCGCTGCTGGCTTCGAGATCCATTGGATGATCTTCATGCTGCACCGAGCTGCATCTCTTTGCTACTAGTACACTCATGGTTTTCTTCATCACATCCATTTCCGATGCCAACCGCGCCACAACATCTGCTTCGATCCATCTTTCTCTTACGGCTTCAGAACCGTCACGGGTCATCGTTCGGGGAACCCTATTTTCCACGGAATGTGCCCCATGCCTCGTACACGTCCTCCGTGTTCAGGATTCGAGGGCTTTTGTCGGTAGCGTCGTTCTCTCTGTTGAACTTGATCTTCCCCGTTGAGCATCCTTCATTGCGTCAATAAGGGCTTGGGTGGGTTTAATTAATTTGCCCGGTAAACACACTCCCTGTCTCCGGGTTCAGCATTCCCCATGCCCGTACCACCAGCTTTTGGCCCTTGGGTCCCATCCTCCGTGCTGGGCGGATTCCTCGCGCCTCGATTCGTTCTCCATCTTCTCCAACCTAGACACCCAAATCGATACCCTCCTGGCCCCATAACATGATTGTACTCCTTCTTAGCCGCATTTTCCTTATTTTTTTTCGATATTTGAATGAACTGCTCCGATTTCTTTTGCTTCACAAATTCTGGCCAATCATGTTTCAGTTTCTCATATTGTCCTTTGAAATCCGGAGTCTTGTTCTGCTTGACAAAGTCACGGGCTAGATTTTGCTTGAATTTCCGGAATGCGTCGGCCATCTTATGAAGAGCGAACTGTTTGACTAGCCTCCTCCTCTCCTTGTTTTCCTCAATCTTGTTACCCTCCTCATCGAATTTGTTGTATTCCGGTGTCAGGACCCCGATCCTAGGTCACACCGATCTAGCATGTAACACATCATATCTCTTTGCGGCCTCACGCACGGTATTCCCACGGGTGTCGCCTTACCATGGCCCGGGACCGTTTGCGTCTTTTGGCTCACGTATATGATAGTGTCGCTAGCATCCATATGACAAAGAACCCGGGCCGACATGGCTAGTCGTGAACCCAAAGCGGCGCTAACCTATGGGGACAGGCATACATGAATCACATCGAGCATGTCGGTCATCAACGTATATATTCGGGCTGTAGCACTGGGCTAACAGGACTCCGGTATTCCGGGCTGTAGCAGGCTAGGCAGGACTCCGAATAACACCGCGTGACATTTCCCCGAAGGGACAGACATAGGAACGAAGTGAAACACATGCCGGCCAGTCAAGTGTCCAAGCGGTAGTCTTGGGCTAGCAGGACTCCGGTGAACCGGGCTGTAGCGGACTACTATCGCTCGGAGGCACGAGACTACATTTCCCCATATGAGAGGCTGCCGAGGATAAACAACTAGTTTGTCGGATCCCACACATACCAAGCATTTCAAACATACACACAATATGCTCAATATGTGTAAATACGACGTGGCATCACAACATAACTCTCGACTCAGATATTATTCATTAGGCTCAAGGCGAGATATTACAAACATGGGTCTCATGACCCAACACTCGAAACATACAAGTCAAAGCACAAGCGGAAGCTAAACATGTCTGAGTACGCATAACTATAAATGAAAAAGGCTGAGAAGCGACTATCTACCAGATCTGCCGAGGCACAAGATCGTAGCTGAGGTAACAAGCTAAGCGTCAAAGTCCAAGCGGAACTACTAGCGAGGCCGACGCGTCTCTCGCAAAACATAAAATAAGCAAGCGTGAGTACAATTGTACTCAGCAAGACTTACATCGAACAAACTACATATGCATCATTATCAAAGGGGGTGGTGGAGTTTGACCGCAGCAAGCCAGCTTTGACTCGGTGGCTATCCCGAACTCGATTGCAAGTAACTCTTTTGAGGTGGCGCTGCGAGTCCGCATATTCACCATATCAATACACCACTATGGACCCGCTCCGTCTCCCTACGAGAACGCCATCCATAGCACTCACGCTTATCTTGCGCATTTTAGAGTATCCACTTTCACTTGTCTATGAACTGATATAGGCAACCCGAAGTCCTTCTCCGTGGACACGGCTATTCAATAGATCATATTAAACCCTGCGGGGTGTACTTCTTCACACGCTCTCACCACTTACGCCGTTTACGACATGTACTCGGCAACCTTCAGCGGAAGCCCAGCGTGGGTGTCGGCCACGGCCTACCTAAACACTCAAGTCCCTAGTCCAGGTTTATCGCCTATTCGGGTTCCATCCGCAGGAGTCCGACCGAGGTTTCCCATACAGCCCGAGCGATGTGTGCAGGGTTCCCGAGATACCAAGCGGGCACTCGGTACACAGACCACGGTGCCTACCGCAACACAACCCACCCCTAAGGTCAGCGTTGCGTGCGGCCCCCAAAGATGCTACAAACACGAAACTACTTGCAACTCCGGACCGAGGACAAGGGTGGTCAAGAAGCCGAGAGGGTCAATTAAGGATCCCAATGCGTGGTAGTAACTGTTTCATGGATCACAAATACAGAACTCAGTTCACGAGGGCGGTTTCAATGAGACAACCCACCATGTACTCCTACATGGCCTCTCACCGCTACCTTTACCAAATCGTGTTCACACACTTAGCTCACACACAATAGGACATGTTCACAACAATTCCAATTCATTCCCGATGAATCGGACCGACTCAACTCTAAGCGATAGCAGGCATGACAAACAAGCATAAATGAGTAGGCACAACATGGCTCAAACAACTCCTACTCATGCTAGTGGGTTTCATCTAATTCTTGTGGAATGACAGGTCATGCAAAGGATCAAGGGTTCAGCTACATGCAAGTAACACATGAGTCGTTGTTGTCCTAATGCAGTAAAATAGAGCAGGAGCGAGAGAGTGGGATTATATCGGAATGAACAAGGGGTTTTGCTTGCACGGCACTTCGAAGATAATATAGTTCTTCATCGGTGTCATCGAACTCATCGTCGGTACATCGCTCACCGGGAGGGACAATTACCGGCAAACAAGAGAGAACACAATCAATGCAATGCACATTCACATGAATGACATGTCATATTAAGGTACTGAATTCACCTAATGCAATAATAATCCAAGTTAGTTGAAGTGGAATTCAAACAAGGTTGAACTCAACTCCAAATGCTATTTCATAAATTACCTAATCATGATTCATCCTATTCAGTGAGGTTAACTTGCTCAAACATGCATGATCATGGCATAAACAGATTCTTCATATTTTTCTGATCATTTTCATATATAAATTATTTCAATCCGAAGTTACGGTTGAATTTCTATGATTTATTAAAGTTTAGGGCATTTCTGGAATTACCTAAATTAAATTAAATCCAGAAAAGAGTTTATCATCGTCGATGATGTCGCATGGCGTCATCAGGTCAACAGGGCTGGTCCGGGTCAAACCTGACCTGTGGGACCCATATGTCGATGATACTGATTATATAATGGGATTAATTAATTTTAACTAATCAAATTAGCAGGCCCAGGCCCACTGTTAGTGTTAGCAGGGGGGTTAGTTAGTCCTAACTAAACTAATCAAGGGCGGGGCCCACACGCCGACGACCCGGTGGTCAAACCCCGTCAAAAGGTCAATGCCACCGGCGGCTTGACGCCGGCGACGTCGAACGCGGGCGGCGCGCGAGGGTTGCTCCTCCCAGAGCTAAAAAGCGGCGGAGGGCACCGAGAGCCCTTCCTCCTGCGCATCCAACGAGAGGCCACGAGGCGTGAGGGTCGCCGGAGTTGGCGACGGCGTTGAGCCGGCGGCTGCCGAAACCACGCACGAGGCAAACGTCGCTGCGGTGCACGGGGGCCCAACCGAGGCCTCTCGGCTTCGAGGACCCAATGAACATGCGGTGCTACGGGACGAGCAGAAAAGCTCGGGGCGCGAGGCTCGCCCGGCCATGGCGATGGCGGATTCGGTGCTAAGCGGGCGGTGGCTGTGGTGCGCGAGAGAGAGAGGTGAGGGGAAATGACGGCGAGCTCACATGGGTCGCGTAGGGACGGTCAGCGAGCCCGGGGAGGCGACGACGGTGGCGAATTGACGGTGAAGATCCTCGGCGGCGGTGGTGGAGAATGCGGCGGTGAGACGATGGAGGCCATCCGGCTTGCTTCCTTGGTGGAGAGGTTCAGCGGGAAGAGGCGGAGCTCGGGGCATGTCGGGGAGGAGAGGGTGGCGGTGGCAGCAGCGGTGCACGTCGTCGGCGCGGCGGCGCGTTCCAGGTCTTGCGAGGATGAGACAGAGGAGGAGCGAGGGAGAGGGAGAGAGCGAGGGATCCAGGGGGTTGGGGCGGCGCCGAGGAGATGACGCGAGGCGTCGCGGTGGCGACGACGCAGGCAGGCAGCTGGTGGCGTGGCGCCAGCAGCCAAGCGCTGCATCGCTCCTCTCTGCTCTGGCGAGAGGAAGTGGGCTGGCACGGGCCAGCACAGTGCTGGGCCGGCCAGTGGGCTGCTAGGTGGGCTGGCTGGGCTGCCAGGTAAGCGCCAGGTAGCTCTCTCCTTATTCCATTTTCTATTTCTATTTTCTGTTTGTTTTAGTTTAGTAAAATACTAAACCATTTAAATAAATCCTGAAAATAATTGTGGGCATTAACTGAATTATTTCAGAGGCCCGTAACTATTTTCAAAATTGTTGGAGCATTTAAAATATTAATGGTATTTAAATGCCCCAATTCAAATACAATATGGTTTATTCAAAAATCCAAAAATGCCTTGGAAAAAACATCCATCATCTCTGGATATGGTTTTCACCTTTTTCCATTAATCATGAACATTTTTGCAAACCACTTTGGGTTCTTGAAGATATTTTTGAAGTTGAACCTATTTGAATTGTTTTAGTGCTAGGGCTTGATCATCCCCATTTCAATTTCATGGAAATTAAACATGATGCATGGATGCAATGCTACTAGTTACAAGCAAGCTCTAGGGTTGATCTGGGGCTGTGACAGCTCACCCCCACTAAACAAGAATCTCGCCCCGAGATTCAAGACGTGAGGCAAGAGGAAAAGGGAGGTCACAAACTATCACAATCTTCATGAACCACTTGCCCTCCTCGAAAATGTTGATTCATTCCATCATCTTGGTCTTGACGTCCTTGCTTTCGAGGTCTTCACTCGACACGACAACAGAAAGAAGGGGAAAACCCTACATGATTCGACCTTCACGAAGATCAGGTAAACATGATCGACTCACGGTCTGAGACGGTGACCCATCTCGAGTTGAGACACAAAATGCATCGAGAGGGATGGAAGAACAACATCGAGGTTTGATTAGTGGCAATAATTCCACGCTTAGGGAGACGGTGGATGGTGTCAAGTGGTGAGGAAATATTTACCATGATCCAACAACGGGGGCACCTCGAGAAAGGTGACGCAAAGAACTATTCCCTTAAGTGGCAAAAAGAATTACTTTTGATCCATAGATCATTGGAACTCTTTATACCAGCCAAAGGCAATCTGGCGATCATTTGGTGGAGTGCAAAGGAATGGTACACCGGACTAGAATGGATGATGTGGACTACCTTGTTGAAGACAACGCAATGGATGATTTTTGCTTATCATCGGAGGTGGAGGGGACCCATGGTAAGTCCACTTTTGAAGATAAACCTGGACAAGAATTGCTAAGAAGACAGTCTATAGCAAGATAGCACAAGGACGGTGCAAGCTGGGAACGAAATGCAACTGTTGGAATGTTCCAACCATCATATCCGCCTGAGATTCAGATCTGGTTGGTGTTAGGATATTTCAGACTCAGCATGTCTGAAAAGGAAAGGTTGCAACACAGATCGACGAGATGACGTTGCGAGATTCTCGGGATATGAACTACGATAGCAAGCTCCAAAACATGAGCTGGTTCTGCTACAAACATGTGAACACGTTGTCCTAGACAACCATGACCACATGGTAGTCTTATAATAAAACACTACCGAGTTCGGGTGGGGGAACCATCAACGAGGGTATCGAAGTCTTTACACAAGTCCATGGATTAGATCCCAAGCATAGACTTCTTTTCCTTGATCAAGTCAATCAGTGGCTTGGTGTGCTATGGAATTCATATGAAATGAAGATGATCAGTCTATCATGCCATAGAATACTTCGCACGTGCATGACTGGCTTGGGACGATTCCAAAGAAACAAAACAAACCTTTCTCAAATTCATGGCGGCAACTTACATCAGACGCACATGAATTAGAGGAAGTCACTACTTTCATCCAAACATATGCTTCATGAACGAAACACGAAGAAATGCTTACACAAGTTTCCAATACTACGTTGGTGTTCCACATGACTCATGGGGGAGACAAATTACTGCTGATGGGCTCAACAATAGCTCATCGGAATTTCCATATCACTGGACTTCCACCATCATGTGAACACGGTGATAGTATTGGTCAGACCAAAAGGTATAATGGTGTATGCTCGAGGGATCAACCACGAGTAAGACAACATTACGAGCACCGTTGGTACTGATTTGACTTGACAATGGCCCATACTCAAGTCAACGAATTGATAAGACAATAGGTCCAGCAACTGATCACAGGGACCAATCGATGAAGATATCATCTTTCTTCAACACACACTACACAAGAATATCCCTTTGGATCGAACTAAGTTAGGCAAGCTTTTATCTTCCAACTCTCCAAGTTGTTGTTTGGCTTAACCAACTAGCTCAGGGGTATCCGACACAGATTCTTGGAGAAGGGTGGTTCACAAGGGACCAACTTGATCACGAGCCCAACATAACAGTCAGGAAACAACCCGGTAACACTTCCAAGAAGATATTTGGAAAGTCACGAACCACCGGTATGTTACTAAGCTCGAGAGCAATCTTGCTTTTGAGGGCAAGACGATATTATCAAATGAGTGAGGACTTGACAAGATCCTAACTCATCAATCGAAGAGTGCACCGAAAATAAGGACTAGGTAGCACGATCAATCTTAGGATGATGGTTTAATAACCAACACGCTAAGAATGAGAATATTGTCCATTCACTACCAAGCAATGAGTTGCTCGGAGTATTGATGTCGCACATCACAAGTCACTTGTCGGCTTTCCGGTGGCATCAACACGGAACCGAGGAATGAATAATGATGGCGAGAAGTATCACTGCGTCAAGAATTCCTAAGAGGTTGTGCAATTCCCATGACATTCTTGACATAAGATGGCAATACTTCAGGGTAGAACAGAACAAAAGATGGATTGGCATTTTGATCTGCGGGATACAACTACTTTGACCCAATCCTAGGAATGGATGAGGTGCTGGAGTTTGTTTCTCCTAGTCATTCCGGAATAGAATGGCTTGACGGACCATAGGAGTAAAAGGCATTGATGAACTCGAGTGCACCCATACCCTTGGCTATCAACTGGTAGAGGATGGTCGAGATGCAACTGAAGAGAGCAACTCAGAGGAACATATGATTTTCTGAGTTGTGGATGCACAGATTAATATGTCGAGCAAGCTCAACATTTCTTCCGGATAACCCATGCAGAAAAGGTAGAACTGGCAGAGTCACAATTATGAATGGAGAACTCCTCAAGAGCACTCTTATTGTGATGTTTTGATTCAACAAGGAACTTCTGCCATGAACGGTTCGTAGTATTTGGAAGAAGGAAATACCACGGACCTCGAGGACTATCACAAAGGTTACTAATATCCTAAGGAACTAGCAAATACTAACCACATGAGGTAAGTAGGGTGAATCTCGGGTTCAGAACCCAGGAGTAGAATGCCTACTACTAAATGGCATCACGGAATGCTTTCAAGAATACTGGCCAGAATCATCACACCGGGGATACAAAAGCATTGCTAAATTGCTAGGTGACTTCCTAAACACCTAGGGTCATAATAATAGTTCCAACATATATGTCGAGGCAACAAAGTACCTCAACTTACCGATTAGTGTGCTTATTCTGACCAAAAGGTCATCGGGAACGGAAGGAAAGAATTTGCCAATGCATCAGACTATTTAGAGACCTGGGACGACTCGGACAGCATAACGGCTGTAAATGCTCAAAATGATTTGAGACATCCTGCAAGAATGGTGGCACAACCACTCAACAACATCATAACAAGATTCTGGGATCAACAGTTATCATACAGAAATAGTAGGAACTGAACTGAGGATTAAAACCAACAATCTTAAAGGTCTATGGATTAGTAACACGTCATCCTGATAGATAGATGAGAAGCCTAGTTCTTAAACCCCGTAGAAGAGAAGAGGATGACTCAGATCAGAAGGCCATGAGGTATAAGGAGTAAAAAGAGCCTTACGTTCCCTTCCACAATCAATTCCCTTACATAGCTAAAGCATTTCTAGACACAACTTCGACCAGTTTGGCTTGGTAATCCTCTGAGCGATCGAGGCTCGATACCAACGCTGTCAGGGACCCGATCCTAGGTCACACCGATCTAGCATGTAACACATCATATCTCTTTGCGGCCTCACGCACGGTATTCCCACAGTGTCGCCTTACCATGGCCGGGACCGTTTGCGTCTTTTGGCTCACGTATATGATAGTGTCGCTAGCATCCATATGACAAAGAACCCGGGCCGACATGGCTAGTCGTGAACCCAAAGCGGCGCTAACCTATGGGGACAAGCATACATGAATCACATCGAGCATGTCGGTCATCAACGTATATATTCGGGCTGTAGCACTGGGCTAACAGGACTCGGTATTCGGGCTGTAGCAGGCTAGGCAGGACTCGAATAACACCGCGTGACATTTCCCGAAGGATAGACATAAGGCAGTGAAACACATGCCGCCAGTCAAGTGTCCAAGCGGTAGTCTTTGGGCTAGCAGGACTCCGTGAACCGGGCTGTAGCGGACTACTATCGCTCGGAGGCACGAGACTACATTTCCCCATATGAGAGGCTGCCGAGGATAAACAACTAGTTTGTCGGATCCCACACATACCAAGCATTTCAAACATACACACAATATGCTCAATATGTGTAAATACGACGTGGCATCACAACATAACTCTACGACTCAGATATTATTCATTAGGCTCCGAAGAGCGAGATATTACAAACATGGGTCTCATGACCCAACACTCAGAACATACAAGTCAAAGCACAAGCGGAAGCTAAACATGTCTCGAGTACGACAACTATAAATGAAAAAGGCTGAGAAGCGACTATCTACCGAGATCTGCCGAGGGCACAAGATCGTAGCTGAGGTAACAAGCTAAGCGTCAAAGTCCAAGCGGAACTACTAGCGAGACCGAGCGTCTCTCGCAAAACATAAAATAAGCAAGCGTGAGTACAATTGTACTCAGCAAGACTTACATCGAACTAACTACATATGCATCATTATCAAAGGGGGTGGTGGAGTTTGACCGCAGCAAGCCAGCTTTGACTCGGTGGCTATCCTGAACTACATTGCAAGTAACTCTTTTGAGGTGGCGCACACGAGTCCACATATTCACCATATCAATACACCACTATGGACCCTCTCCGTCTCCCTACGAGAACGCCATCCATAGCACTCACGCTTATCTTGCGCATTTTAGAGTATCCACTTTCACTTGTCTATGAACTGATATAGGCAACCCAGAAGTCCTTCTCCGTGGACACGGCTATTGAATAGATCATATTAAACCTGCGGGTGTACTTCTTCACACGCTCTCACCACTTACCGCCGTTTACGACATGTACTCGGCAACCTTCAGCGGAAGCCCAGCGTGGGTGTCGGCCACGGCCTACCTAAACACTCAAGTCCCTAGTCCAGGTTTATCGCCTATTCGGGTTCCATCCATGAGGAGTCGGCGAGGTTTCCCATACAGCCCGAGCGATGTGTGCAGGGTTCCCGAGATACCAAACGGGCACTTTCGGTACACGACCCACGGTGCCTACCGCAACACAACCCACCCCTAAGGTCAGCGTCGCGTCGGCCCAACATGCTACAAACACGAAACTACTTGCAACTCCCTTGATGAGGACAAGGGTGGTCAAGAAGCCGAGAGGGTCAATTAAGGATCCTAATGCGTGGTAGTAACTGTTTCATGGATCACAAATACAGAACTCAGTTCACGAGGGCGGTTTCAATGAGACAACCCACCATGTACTCCTACATGGCCTCTCACCGCTACCTTTACCAAATCGTGTTCACACACTTAGCTCACACACAATAGGACATGTTCACAACAATTCCAATTCATTCCCGATGAATCAGACCCGACTCAACTCTAAGCGATGGCAGGCATGACAAACAAGCATAAATGAGTAGGCACAACATGGCTCAAACAACTCCTACTCATGCTAGTGGGTTTCATCTAATTCTTGTGGAATGACAGTCATGCAAAGGATCAAGGGGTTCAGCTACCGCAGCAAGTAACACATGAGTCGTTGTTGTCCTAATGCAGTAAAATAGAGCAGGAGCGAGAGAGTGGGATTATATCGGAATGAACAAGGGGTTTTGCTTGCACAGCACTTCAAGATAATATAGTTCTTCATCGGTGTCATCGAACTCATCGTCGGTACATCGTCTACCGGGAGGGGACAATTACCGGCAAACAAGAGAGAACACAATCAATGCAATGCACATTCACATGAATGACATGTCATATTAAGGTACTGAATTCACCTAATGCAATAATAATCCAAGTTAGTTGAAGTGGAATTCAAACAAGGTTGAACTCCAACTCCAAATGCTATTTCATAAATTACCCTAATCATGATTCATCCTATTCAGTGAGGTTAACTTGCTCAAACATGCATGATCATGGCATAAACAGATTCTTCATATTTTTCTGATCATTTTTCATATATAAATTATTTCAATCCGAGTTACGGTTGAATTTCTATGATTTATTAAAGTTTAGGGCATTTCCTGGAATTACCTAAATTAAATTAAATCCAGAAAAGAGTTTACTGCGTCAGCATGATGTCGCAGTGACGTCATCAGGTCAACAGGGCTGGTCCGGGTCAAACCTGACTGTGGGACCCATATGTCGATGATACTGAGTTATATAATGGGATTAATTAATTTTAACTAATCAAATTAGCAGGCCACAGGCCCCTTTGTTAGTGTTAGCGGGGGGTTAGTTAGTCCTAACTAAACTAATCAAGGCGGGGCCCACACGTCGACGACCGGGGTGGTCAAACCCCGGTCAAAAGGTCAACGCCACCGGCGGCTTGACGCCAGCGACGTCGAGCGCGCGGGCGCCCGCGGGGTTGCTCCTCCGGTAGCTAAAAGCGGCGGAGGGCACCGAGGAGCCCTTCCTCCTGCGCATCCAACAGAGGCCACGAAGCGCGGGTCGCGGAGTTGGCGGCGGCGTTGAGCCGCGGCTGCGAAACCACGGCACGAGGCAAGCGTTGCTGCGGTGCAGGGGGCCCAACCGAGGCCTCTCGGCTTCGAGGACCCAGCGAACATGCGGTGCTACGGGGGCGAGCGAAAAAGCTCGGGGCGCGAGCTCGCCGACCATGGCGATGGCGGATTCGGTGCTAAGCGGGCGGTGGCTACAGGGCGCGAGAGAGAGAGGTGAGGGGAAATGACGGCGAGCTCACATGGGTCGCGTAGGGACGGTCAGCGAGCCCGGGGAGGCGACGACGGTGGCGAATTGACGGTGAAGATCCTCGGCGGCCGGTGGTGGAGAATGCGGCGGTGAGACGATGGAGGCCATCCGGGCTTGCTTCCTTCGGTGGAGAGGTTCAGCGGGAAGAGGCGGAGCTCGGGGGCATGTCGGGGAGGAGAGGGGGTGGCGGTGGCCGCGGCGGTGCACGTCGGCGGCGGCGCGCGTTCCAGGTCTGTGAGGATGAGACAGAGGAGGGAACGAGGGAGAGGGAGAGAGCGAGGGGATCCAGGGGGGTTGGGGCGGCGCCGAGGAGATGACGCGAGGCGTTGCGGTGGCCAGGCGACGCAGGCAGGCAGCCTGGTGCCGTGGCGCTGCGCTCCTCTCTGCCTGCCTGGCGAGAGGAAGCAGGTGGCTGGCACGGGCCAGCACAGTGCTGGGCCGGCCAGTGGGCTGCTAGGTGGGCTGGCTGGGCTGCCAGATAAGCGCCAGGTAGCTCTCTCCTTATTCCATTTTCTATTTCTATTTTCTGTTTGTTTTAGTTTAGTAAAATACTAAACCATTTAAATAAATCCTGAAAATAATTGTGGGCATTAACTGAATTATTTCAGAGGCCCGTAACTATTTTCAAAATTGTTGGAGCATTTAAAATATTAATGGTATTTAAATGCCCCAATTCAAATACAATATGGTTTATTCAAAAATCCAAAAATGCCTTGGAAAAAACATCCATCATCTCTGGATATGGTTTTCACCTTTTTCCATTAATCATGAACATTTTTGCAAACCACTTTGGGTTCATGAAGATATTTTTGAAGTTGAACCTATTTGAATTGTTTTAGTGCTAGGGCTTGATCATCCCCATTTCAATTTCATGGAAATTAAACATGATGCATGGATGCAATGCTACTAGTTACAAGCAAGCTCTTGGGTTGATCTGGGGCTGTGACATCCGGAGGTAGAACGAAATGTTCCATAAGCTTCTTGAAGCAATCTTTTTTTGTTCTCTTATCGACAAAAGTGAAACCATCAATTCGTGCCTTCTTTGGCTCATTCCACTCCTGGGCGGTGATCGAGGCGTTGTCTCTAACAATGGCTCCGCATTGGCTGACAAACTTGGTGGCGTTCTTGCGGGGCTCCGCCTGCCTGCGGTTACCTTGTCGACAACCTCGATGGTGCATGTTTCTCCTTGTTTCATCGTCTTGGTTGCGCCACGCTTTGACGACGTACTCGATTGTTTGACGATCCGCCGAGGGCTAAAATAAGAAAGAGAGTCGCGCGTTAGTACACACATATTTATTCAAATCAGTTAGTTTGTATCACGGAGGCTCAATGTATATATATACCTCGGCGCGGAGGTGGTTGCTACTTCCATTTGAAGATAAATGCGTTTATCGGCGTTTGTTAAACATCATCTTGTTGTGGCGCCCTTCATCTTCACCGTCAAGGTTCAGATAAGAAGAATATCATCTTCTTCTTCTCCGGTCGGCACATATAGAATATCGCCGTTTATGATGCCGAACATATGTGCTTCACCGTCCGGATCATAGTTGTCCATAATCGGGTCAGCTCTATCGTCGCCATTATGTCAGTCCTGAAAACATGTAGTAAAACAAATTAATTAAGTGAAGAAGGGCGGTGGCGGTGGCGGTGGCGAAGGGGTGGCAAAAGGAGGCGAGAAGGGTGGGAGAGGGTGTCGCGGTGAGCGCGAGGCAGGCGGCGACAGCGGCGTCACGGAGAGGAGAAATTCAATTTGTCATGTCGCGAACCCAAAATGGGCGGCCCAGGTGAGCTACGTCCTGTGAGACGCGTCGACTTTTTGATGCAAAGCGTCACACAGGGCTGGATATGGCGAGCCTGGTCTTAGCTGGCTGCGATTTGCAACCTCCGCGGCTGTCTTGCTGCTAATGCATCGGCCCGTTGTAGCCGGCCTTGAAACAGTGATTAGGATCGTTGGAATTTCCTATATGGCGCTGTCTGCGTCAAACTGTCGGCGAAACGCACCTCGAGCGACCAGAGCGAGCGATTTGGGTCGGCCCATCCGTAAATCCTTCACGTCCGGTTTAGGAACCTTCCGAGGTTCCCAACCCTTTTTATTTTCATTTCTTTTCCTTTCTTTTTCTGTTTCGTTTTCTTTTCTTTTTTTTGTTTATTGTTCTTTTCTTTTTCTTTTAAAAGATGTTCTCCTTTTAAAAATGTTCTATTTTAAAAATTTTTCATATTTTCAAAAATGTTCGATTTTCACAAATTTGTTCGTGTTTTCAAATTTTGTTCGGAGTTTCAGAAAATTGTTTGTGTTTTCAATTTTTTTGCGGTTGTTTCAAAAATGTTTCCGATTTCAAGAAAATTCACATATTCAAATTTTCTTCACTTTTTATAAAATTATTCGTGTTTTGAAATTTTGTTCGGGAGTTTCAAAAATGTTAGGTTTTCACAAAATTTAGGAGTTTCAAAAATTTTCCCGTATTTAAATTTTGTTCATGCATCCAAAAATGTTTGTGCTTTTGAATTTTGTTCGAAGTTTCAAAAAATATTCATGTTTACATAATTTTTAAAATGTTCCCATTTAAAAAAAAACTGTTGGAAGATTCAAAATTTCATGGTTTCAAAGAATGTTCACAAATTCGGATCGTGGCAAGGAAATTCGGAACAGAACCCGGTGCAGTAATCGAGATACCTAGGGTTCGTCACCGGCGAGGATCAATCGAGGCCGGAGAGAGAGAGAGGATCGCCACCCCACGGCTGCCAGGCGGAGCAGACGAGGAGGGAGGCGGCGAAGAGAAAGAGAGGTTGGCGGCGTTGAGGCGGGGAGGCCGGCGGTCGGCGTTAGGGAGGGCGAGCGAGGCGGCAGACCGAGGCCGGCCGGTATGGGATGGGCGACGGCGGGCGGCGCCGAGGGCGAGGGCGACAGCGGCGGCGTCGAGGCCGAGGGCGACGGGCGGCGTCGGGGCGCGAGATGAACAAAGGGAATCGGAGAAGGCGAGAATCGACCTTGTATTTATAGCCCCCCCTTTAGTCGCGGTTGGCGACGAGACCCGCGACTAAAGGTACCCTTTAGTCGCGGGGTTGCCTGCCCAACCGCGACTAAAGGGTTTTAATGAGTTTTTTTATTCCGCCCCCCACCTTTAATCGCGGTTGATGCGCCAACCGCGACTAAACCGCCAGAGTTTAGGGTTTTAGCCCCCCAAACCTGTTTTCTGTTTAATTTGTATTGTTTTATTTTTAATTTGTATTGTTTTCTGTTTAATTTGTATTGTTTTATTTCTTTTGTGCTTTATTTTAATTTTGAAGGAGTTTCACATATTCTATGGTACTACATACATGCATATGAATGTACAATTTCAAACAAATTTGAAATTAGAACCAAAAAGAATTCAAGAGGAATATACAATATATATCCAATATCATCGGATGACCATATACAATTTTGAACAAGTTTCCATACATAATTTAATGCATATAAAGTTCTCGTCCTTTGTATCTCTGAACCGTCTCCAAACCCTATGAGGCAAATACAAATAATATGTCAAAATAAAACTAATTCAATTCAATATGTTAAAAATACAAATAATATATCAAAAATTCAGAAAAATAGAACTAATTCATTTCAAAATTCTAAAATACAAATAATATATCAAAAATTCAGAGAAGTTCTTCCGGCCGCCTCTGTCTTCCCACAAGTTCTTCGGCCAGTCTTCCCGCCATTCTTTCCGCCTATGTCTTCCGCCATTTCTTCACGCCTCTATCTTGGCAGCATCGATGCTCCTTTTATAGGCACGGCGCCGCTTCTGCTTTGTCTTGTTCCTCCGACAGGCGTAAATGGCGCTACCCACGCTTCTGTCTAACCTTTAGTCCGGTTGCACCAACCAGCCGGGACTAAAGGTTAGATGACCAACTCTGATTCCTCTTCTTCCCGCCATTTCTTCCTGTCTTCCGCCTCTTTCTTCCCGCCACTTTCTTCCCGCCTCCTGTCTTCCCGCTCCCATTTTTCCGCCATTTCTCACTACATATATGTAGCCCGGCTTGGCCAGCATTATCACATCTCTACAATCTCTCATCACTCTCTCATGGCTTCCACCGCACCCACTCTAACCTACCAGCAGGTGGAGGAGCTTTGCGCCTCGAACTACCCTTGTCCACCGGGCTACGCGTCCCCACCGGCTGGAGCCTAAGCGCCCGGCGGCGTGCAGTCCCTCCGTCCCTCGAGTCTTACTGCGGGCGGCCATCACGAACCACTACTACCTCGACCTCACGCCGAGCAGCGGATGAATCCCGCCGGCATCCCGATAACCAGCATACTTGGGGCGCCTTCTTCATCAATCGGCGTGAGAGGCGCTCGCCAGTATGAGGAGGACGGTCTGCCTCCTGGGAACTTCCACGAGGCGGCCGTCGGCTATGGTGGTATGGCGGACTCTGCAGAGCGTCATGGACTACATCACGGCGGCGATATCCCCGCCTGCGCTACCCTCGATTCAAGCCACGGCGCCGCCCGACGACAATGACGACAGCAGCGACGACAAAGCAGCGGCGGCGGCGGCGGCAACTTAGAAGGCGGCGACTACAAGTACAACGACGGCGGCGGCTATGAAGACTACTTAGTATGCATATTATCGCCTAGGCAGGAGTATGACTAAATCACTCGAAATTTCATGTATCATCGGTGGTATCTCGAATCATTGAAAATGGACACCAAACACATCACGGGTAATATAATTCACATGATCCATTCAACAAAGTTTGGTACAATAAATTATTACACATCATTTCTTCCCTTGTGTCCCTGCTTGCTTACGATTGTGCCGTATCCATGGAGCATCCTCATCATTTAACTTAATGCTTGGGTGGGTGTTCACTTTGAAGGCGGAATTTCAGCAAACATATTATAATCTTGACATGTCTGTCTTGTCCTCCACTCCCACGATGTTTCTTTTCCTGAAAGAACAATGTGGCGCTTTGAATCATCGCATGATGTACTGATCGTTTTCTTATCTTTCCGTTTCCTCGGTTTGCTACTCATGTCCTTCACATAGAAAACCTGAGCGACATCTTTCGCTAGGACGAATGGTTCGTCAAGGTAACCAAGATTGTTGAAATCCACCATTGTCATTCCGTATTGCTGGTCCACCTTTACCCCACCTCCTGTTAGCTTGAACCATTTGCACGGAACAAAGGGACCTTAAAGGAGGGTCCATAGTCAAGTTCCCATATCTCCTCTATGTAACCATAATATGTGACCTCTTGCCCATTCTCGGTTGCTGCATCAAAGCGGACACCACTGTTTTGGTTGGTGCTCTTTTTATCTTGGGCGATCGTGTAAAATGTATTCCCATTTATCTCGTACCCTTGGAAAGTCGTTATAGTCGAAGATGGTGTCTTGGCCAACATGTACAGCTGATCTACAACATCATTGTCATTCATTAAATGTTTTCTCAACCAACTGCGAAAGTCTCCATGTGGGCCTTCCTAATCCAGGATTCAGGCTTCCCGGGTTGTCGAGCGTAAAATATTCTTGTGTTTCTCAAAGTGCGGAGCCACCAAGCTGGAATTGGTCGATCAATGTGGTGTGCTTGATCGAGAGAATGGCCGTCCATACATATCGTTGATTTCCTTCCGATCGTGCCTTTTCCACTTAGTCTCCCTCGTGTCGCGATCGAGGAAGACCAATCGGCTTAAGGTCAGGAACAAAGTCAACACAAAACTCAATTACCTCCTCATTTCCATAGCCCTTGGCGATGCTTCCTTCTTGCCTAGCACGATTCTGAACATATTTCTTTAATACTCCCATGAACCTCTCGAAGGGAACATATTGTGTAGAAATACAGGACCGAGAACGAAAATCTCTTGACTAGGTGAACCAGGAGGTGCGTCATAATATTGAAGAAGGATGGCGGAACACCAACTCGAAACTGACAAGACATTGGATCACATCGTTCTGTAACCGTGGTAGAACTTCTGGATTGATTACCTTCGAGAGATTGCATTGGGGAATGCACATAGCTTCACAATGGCTACTCGAACATTTTCCGCAGAGCCCCTCAAAGCAATTGGAAGCAATTGCGTCATAATCACGTGGCGATCGTGAGACTTCAGGTTTTGGAACTTTTCTCCGCCATGTTTATTATTCCCTTTATATTGGGCGAGAATCCAGACGGGACCTTCATAGTGCTCGGGCATTCAAAAAGATGACCTTCTCTTCTTTGGTCGGGCGTAGCTGGCACGACCTTGAAACCATTCGGATGCGGTCATCGGGGTCTTTCAAACGTTGCTGGTCCTGCCGTGCTTCCTTTGTATCATTTTCTTCCCATACACGCCCAAGAAGCTTAGGAGGTTCACGCAAATATTCTTCGTAGCGTGCATCACGTCGATTGCAGAGCGGACATCTAGGACTTTCCAATATTCTAGCTCCCGAATATAGATTTCTTCTTCCACATGGCTGCGTGCCCGTCGGCTCCTTGAACTGATTGTCCGCCAGACCCTTTCCAAAGATGACTTTCAAATCCTTGACCATATCAAATACCTCAGCACCAGTCGTTCCGCTGGCTTCGCCGGTGATCTGCCTTGCCGTTGTAATGCTTGCCTTTCTTTCTTCTTGGATGAATTTTGGAAGAAATCGGCGATGCCCAAGGTACACGTTCTTCTTACAATTTGGCAAATGTACACTTTCAGTCTCATGTAAGCAGCGCGTGCATGCATTGTATCCCTTATTTGACAGTCGAAAGGTTACTAAGAGCAGGCCAATCGTTGATGGTTACGAAAAGCAACGCTCGTGGGTCAAATTCCTCTTTTGTGCTTATCCCACACGGACACCACCCACAGCTGTAAAAGTTCATCAACTAATGGCCTTAGGTACACATCGATGTCGTTGCTGGGTTGCCGGACCTTGGATGAGCACTGGCATCATAATGAACTTCCGCTTCATGCACAACCAAGGAGGAAGGTTGTAGATGCATAGAGTCACGGGCAGTGCTATGGCTGGAGCTCGCTTTCGCCAAAAGGATTCATGCCATCCGTGCTTTAGAGCAAATCTTATGTTCCTTGCGTCACTGCAAAATCTTTGAACCATCTGTCGATCTTTCTCCATTGCGTTCCATCTGCGGTGTGTCTCAACTCCCGTCCGACTTACGGTCCTCTTTGTGCCATCGCAACAACTTGGCATGCTCTTTGTTCCTGAGCAGACGTTTCAACCGTGGTATTATAGGAGCATACCACATCACCTTGGCGGGAACCCTCTTCCGGGTTTCGGCCCTCAACATCGTCACCAGGGTCATCGCCTCGATCTTATAATGCAATGCAGTGCATACCGGCATTCATTCAAATTCTCGTATTCACCATGGTAGAGGATGCGATCGTTGATGCATGCATGTATCTTGAACCTCTAAACCTAGAGGGCAGACAACCTTCTTTGCTTCGTGCGTCTTGGCGGGCAACTCGTTATCCTTTGGAAACATATTCTTCAACATTTTCAGCAAGTTTTCAAATGCCGAGTCAGCTACACCTGCCTCGCCTTCCATTTCAGCAAATCCGATTATGCAGCCCAGCTTTTTCAGACCATCATCGCATCCGGGTACAGCGCCTTTCTGTGATCCTCTAACATGCGATCCAAATTCTCCCTCTCCTTTTCAGTTTAGCAGCGTCTCCGTGCATCAGCAATGGTCCGACCAAGATCATCAGCAGGATCATCACGTGCCTCTTCTTCACCTTCCCTTCACCTTGACATCCTCCATGAAAGTATCACCGAAATGAGCAAGATAGCTTTCATCGATGAAATCATCCCTTCTTCATCTTCTTCCATTATAACCCTCTTTCTCCATGCTTGGTCCAACAATTATAGCTTGGCATGAAACCGTGCCGAAGCAGATGCATGTGAACATCTCTTGAGGAAGAGTAACCCTTCTGATTCTTACAGATAACACATGGACAGATAACAAAACCCCCCCGCTTGTTTGCATTAGCCACTACGAGGAAATCTTTCAAACCCGTAGTGAACTCGCCGGAGAGTCGGTTACCGTACATCCATTGCCGATTCATATGCATTATTATAATATAAAATATATAATTAACCATCATGCATTTGTTAAACTAACTAGCTACAAACAATATAAATTAAACAATGAACTACACACATGCATATTTTATCAATGACACATCAAAGGTTCATCAAGTTGCTAACCGCGATCGAGGAGTGTGGCTCCAACACTTCATGTCATGTTTGTTTCATGCTCTTGGGGCATTTCATCAAACACCTTATGTGCATAAGAGGAACCAAAAGCAAACCTACACCCACTTGTGAAGAGAATGGCTCCAAATGGCTAAGTGTTGGCTGCTGGATGGGTATATATAGGGAGGGCTTTAGTTGCGGTTGGCACAGGCAAACCGTGACTAAAAGGTGCCGAAAACCTTTAGTCGCGGTTGTCTGGCCAACCATGACTAAAACCTCACGTCTTGGCCACTGGCCACCGAGCGCCACAGGCCCAGGCCTTTGGTCGCGGTTCACATCGAACCATGACTAAAGGTCCCATTAGTCGCGGTTCCTACAGCTTCGCGACTTATGGGGCTGGACGGAAGCCTGTTTTTCCACCAGTGTGTGGATCCCCATAATTTGTACGTACGTGGTACTGTAGTAAGTAGTAGCAGCATCGAGCATGAGTGTGTTCAGATTTGGCGGTGATATCATACAGTAGAGCATGTGTAGATGTTTGGAGGTACCCTTTCGAGTAGGGTTTGTTATCAGGTAGTACTAGTTTCTATCGCTGGCTGTGCTTTGCAAGACACAAGTGCACATGACAGCTGTCAGCTCCCGCCAACAAATCTTCTGGATTCCGTTTCAGTTCGTTTTCTCTTACAGCTGACATCAAAACGTGAAGCGCTGCAGTACTGCTACTCCTACTGCTACTAATTTTGTTTTGAGAACGATGTATGCCGAGCTACGAAGCTAGTGCTACTGCTACGATTTGGTCCACCTCAAGTCGTGTACAACATGGATACAAACTTGAGAGGGGAGGTGATTCAAATCCTGCTGAGCGTAGGAGTGTCCTCTATGCGAAGTACCACGCACAAGTCGACCTCAAGTCCATCTTTCCAACTTGTTTGACAAAGCTGTGACTGCAGGTTCAGATTTGTGCCGTAGCCCATGACTTGTGTCTCACACGGCAGGTTTGTGTGGACGTAGATATTTGTACCCAACACACGATGCGTTAAGTTCAGCAAAAGTGTTGCAGTTTAGGATCCCCGCGTGTCGTGCTACTAAGTCTGACAGTAAGAGTAGGCCACGGCGAGGTTGTACACACGAGTTTACGAGTTCAGGCCCCTCTCAGAGGAGGTAAAAACCCTACGTCTCGGTGCCCTGAGGCGGTCGACTGAAATATGGGTGTGTTTGTTACAGGGGATGCGAACCCTTATCCTAGAGGAGGGAGGGTGGCTTATATAGACTGCGCCAGGACCCCAGCCGTCCCCCGTTACAGAGTTCAATGTACATTAAGATAGGGTGTAACCGCTAACGCCAGCAATAAAGAGCTATTAATGAGCTTCAAGACTATAGAGTGAACGCCCGGCCGTTGCCATCCTGAATGACTCTAGGTCTTCTGTACTCCGAATGGTTTCTTGTATGGTCGAGTGACTTCATCTTGGTCTAATGAAATGGGGTATCCGAGTGAGGTGTTTGGTCGAGTGAATTGCTCTCCGTGGCCACCTCACACTACTGGAATCAGCTTCTTTGCCATCTGCCATGGCGGACGACAAAGGCATGGCTGGCGGATGGTAAAGTCCTATGAAGTCCGCCATCGGACGATAAACTATCCATCTGAATGTGGGCCGGCAAAGGGTTGTGTCGCCCACTGTCGGAGCTTGCTACCTCTTAAGCATGCGTTGGTTTTTCCCTTGAAGAGGAAAGGGTGATGCAACAAAGTAGCGTAAGTATTTCTCTCAGTTTTTGAGAACCAAGGTATCAATCCAGTAGGAGGCTCCTCACAAGTCCCTCGCACGTACACAAACAAACAAGAACCTCGCAACCAACGGGATAATGGGGTTGTCAATCCCTTCACGGCCACTTGCGAAAGTGAGATCTGATAGAGAAAATACGATAAGATAAATATTTTTGGTATTTTTATGATATAGATTGAAAAATAAAGATTGCAAAATAAAGTAGATTGGAAACTTATATGTTAGAGAATAGACCCGGGGGCCACAGGTTTCACTAGTGGCTTCTCTCAAGATAGCTTAATTATTACGGTGGGTGAACAAATTACTATCGAGCAATTGATAGAAAAGTGCATATTTATGAGAATATCTAGGCATAATCATGTATATAGGCATCACGTCCGCGACAAGTAGACCGACTCCTGCCTGCATCTACTACTATTACTCCACACATCGACCGCTATCCAACAGGCATCTAGAGTATTAAGTTCGTAAGAACAGAGTAATGCATTAAGCAAGATGACATGATGTAGAGGGATAAACTCAAGCAATATGATATAAACCCCATGTTTTCATCCTCGATGGCAACAATACAATACGTGCCTTGCTGCCCTACGACCTTTGGGAAAGGACACATAAGATTGAACCCAAAGCTAAGCACTTCTCCGATTGCAAAAAAGATCAATCTAGTAGGCCAAACCAAACTGATAATTCGAAGAGACTTGCAAAGATAACCAATCATACATAAAAGAATTCAGAGGAGATTCAAATATTTCTCCTAGATAAACTTGATCATGAACCCACAATTCATCGGATCTCGACAAACACACCGCAAAAAGAGTTACATCAAATAGATCTCCAAGAAGATCAAGGAGAACTTTGTATTGAGATTCAAAGAGAGAGAAGAAGCCATCTAGTTAATAACTATGGACCCGAAGGTCTGTGCTAAACTACTCACAACTCATCGGAGAGGCCTTGGTGATGATGTAGAGGCCCTCCATGATCGATTCCCCCTCCGACGGAGCACCAGAAAAGGCTCCAAGATGGGATCTCACGGGTACAGAAGGTTGCTGTAGTGGAAATAGTTTTTCATGGTGCTCCTTGATGGTTTCGGGGTACGTAGATATATATAGGCGAAGGAGGTAGGTCAGGGGAGCCACGAGGGACCCACGAGGCAGGGGGCGCCCTCCCTAGGGCGCGCCCTACACCCTCGTGGCCGCCTCGGCTGCTTCTTGACGTCCACTCCAAGTCTCCTGGATTGCGTTTGTTCCAAAAAGACCGCTCCCGAAGGTTTCATTCCGTTTGGACTCCGTTTGATATTCCTTTTCTGCAAAACAATGAAATAGACAAAGAAACAACAATTTGGGCTGGGCCTCCGGATAGTAGGTTAGTCTCAAAAATGATATAAAAGTGTATAGTAAAGCCCATAAACATCCAAAACAGGTAATATAATAGCATGGAACAATAAAAAATTATAGATACGTTGGAGACGTATGGAGCATCCCCAAGCATAATTCCTGCTCGTCCTCGAGTAGGTAAATGATAAAAATAGAATTTTTGATGTGTAATGCTACCTAGCATATTTATGAATGTATTTTTATTTATTGTGGCATGAATGTTCAGATCCAAATGATTCAAAATAAAATTTCATATTGACAAAATAATAATAATCTTTCAAGCATACTAACTAAGCAATCATGCCTTCTCAAAATAACATGGCAAAGGAAAGTTCATCCCTACGAAATCATATAGTTTGGTCATGCTCCATTTTCGTTACACAAGAATGCTTTCATCATGCACAACCCCGATGACAAGCCAAACAATTGTTTCATACTTTAGTAATCTCAAACTTTTTTCAACGTTCACGCAATACATGAGCGTGAGCCATGGATATATCACTATGGGTGGAATAGAATATAATGATAGGGGTATGTGGAGAAGACAAAAAACGAGAAAGTCTCACATTGACGTGTCTAATCAACGGGCTAGGGAGATGACCATCAATTGATGTCAATGCAAGGAGTAGGGATTGCCATGCAACAGATGCACTAGAGCTATAAATGTATGAAAGCTCAACAAAAGAAACTAAGTGGATGTGCATCCAACTTGCTTGCTCATAAAGACCTAGGACATTTTGAGGAAGCCCATCGTTGGAATATACAATCCAAGTTCTATAATGAAAGATTTCGACTTAGTATATGAAAGTGACAACATAGAAGACTCTCTATCATGAAGACCATGGTGCTACTTTGAAGCACAAGTGTGGAACAAGATACTAACATTGTCCCCCTTTTTTTGGGCCTTTTTTATTTGGCATTTTTTTTATTTGGCCTTTCCCCTTTTTTTATAAGGGACAATGCTTTAAAAAATGATGATCATCACACTTCTATTTACTTACAACTCATGAATTACAACTCAATACTAGAACAAAATATGACTCTATATGAATGCCTCCGGCGGTGTACCGGGATATGCAATGACTCAAGAACGACATGTATGAAAAATTATGCATGGTGGCTTTGCCACAAATACGATGTCAACTACATGCTCATGCAAAAGCGATATGACAATGATGAAGCTGACGTAATAAACGGAACGGTGGAAAGTTGCATGGCAATATATCTCGGAATGGCTATGGAAATGCCATAATTGGTAGGTATGGTGGCTGTTTTGAGGAAGATATAAGGAGGTTTATGTGTGATAGAGCGTATCGTATCACGGGGTTTGGATGCACCGACGAAGTTTGCACCAACTCTCAAGGTGAGAACGGGCAATACACGGTACCGAAGAGGCTAGCAATGATGGTAAGGTAAGAGTGCGTATAATCCATGGACTCAGCATTAGTCATAAAGAAGTCACATACTTATTGCAAAAAATCCACAAGTCATCAAAACCAAGCACTACGCGCATGCTCATAGGGGGATAGATTGGTAGGAAAATACCAGCGCTCGTCCCCGACCGCCACTCATAAGGATGACAATCAAACAACACCTCATGCTTCAAATTTGTCACACAACGGTTACCATACGTGCATGCTACAGGACTTGCAAACCTCAACACAAGTATTTCTCAAATTCACAATTACTCAACTAGCATGACTCTAATATTAGCACCTTCATATCTCAAAACAATTATCAAGCATCAAGTTGATCATAGTATTCAATTCACTTCCTATGACAGCTTTTATTATACCCAACTTGGATGCCCATCATTCTAGGACAAATTCTATAACCATAGCAAATATCATGCTGTTCTAAAATACTCTAAAAATAATATAAGTTAAGCATGAGAGATCAATAATTTCTACAAAATAAAACCACCGCCGTGCTCTAAAAAGATATAAGTGAAGTACTAGAGCAAAACTGTATGGCTCAAAAGATATAAGTGAAGCACATAGAATATTCTAATAAATTCCGAATTATGTGTGTCTCTCTCAAAAGTTGTGTACAGTAAGGATGATTGTGGTAAACTAAAAAGCAAAGGCTCATATCATACAATACACTCCAAGCAAAACACATATCATGTGGTGAATAAAAATATAGCTCCAAGTAAAGTTACCGATAGACGAAGACGAAAGAGGGGATGCCTTCTGGGGCATCCCCAAGCTTAGGCTTTTGGTTGTCCTTGAATTATCTTGGGGTGCCATGGGAATCCCCAAGCTTAGGCTCTTGGCACTCTTTATTCCATAGTCCATCAAATCTTTACCCAAAACTTGAAAACTTCACAACACAAAACTCAACAGGAAATCTCATG
Source organism: Aegilops longissima (assembly GCA_021605205.1). Taxonomy (NCBI): domain Eukaryota; kingdom Viridiplantae; phylum Streptophyta; class Magnoliopsida; order Poales; family Poaceae; genus Aegilops; species Aegilops longissima. Next base: position 41,356,935 of record CM038682.1, on the reverse strand, counting down.
AGCTCCATAAGTGCAAGAAAGAAAAACCACCACTTAAGGTACTGTAATGAACTCATTCTATATTTATATTGATGTTAAACCTACTGTATTCTAACTTCTCTATGGTTCATACGCCCCGATACTAGCCATAGATTCATCAAAATAAGCAAACAACACACGAAATACAGAATCTGTCAAAAACAGAACAGTCTGTAGCAATCTGTAACTTTAGAATACTTCTGGAACTCTAACAATTATACCAAAATAGGAAGTCCTGGGTAATTTGTCTATTGATCTACTGCAGAAAGAATCAACTCAAAAGCACGTTTCTGTGGTTTATTAGATTTTTTCTCGTGAGTGCAAAAGTTTCTGTTTTTCGGCAAGAACAAATTAACTTTCATCAAAGTTGATCCTATAGGTTCTACTTGGCACAAACACTAATTAAAACATGAAACCACATCTAACCAGAGGCTATATGAATTATTTATTACTAAACAGGATCAAAAATCAAGGAACAAAAATAAAATTGGGTTGCCTCCCAACAAGCGCTATCGTTTAACGCGCCTAGCTAGGCATAAAAGCGAGCATAGATCTAAGTATTGCCAACTTTCGTATTCAATTCATAAGTGGCTCTAATAATAGATTCATAAGGTAATTTAATTTTCTCTCTAGGAAAGTGTTCCATGCCTTTCCTTAATGGAAATTGGAATCTAATATTTCCTTCCTTCATATCAATAATTGCACTAATCGTTCTAAGGAAAGGTCTACCAAGAATAATAGGACATGAAAGATTGCAATCTTTATCAAGAACGATAAAATTTACGGGCACATAATCCCTATTTGCAACAATAAAAACAATCATCAAATTCACGGAAACCTAGCATATCACATGAAGTTTTTGGAATCGTGGAAACACTAGCACCCAAATCACACAAAGCATAGCATTCATGATCTTTTCTTTTTATTTTAATTGTAGGTTCCCACTCATCATAAAGTTTCCTAGGGATAGAATCTTCTAATTCAAGTTTTTCTTCATAAGATTGCATTAGAGCATCAACGATATGTTTAGTAAAAGCTTTATTTTGGCTATAAGCATCAGGAGAATTCAACACGGATTGCAACAAGGAAATACAATCAATTAAGGAACAATGTTATATTTACTAATTGGAGGCACTAATTGAGGCTCCACGTTAATCGTCAAGAACTAAAGAAATTACCCGTCCGATCAAACAATAGCTATTTCCAGCCGTTTGATGAAGTACCGCAAGAGTCCTAGCCAGATATCCCACCTCCACGCTATCTTGACATGCAAAAAACTATTCTACAGGCTGCCGGAAGCGTCTCCCTCAGCCCATGGACAAACGTCTTGCTCAGCCCAAGGAAAAATCCCTCTCCTTGATTCCTAAAGAACATCTCGATCGCACATGACATCCCGTCGAGAGAGAACCCTAAGCGCCGCTCCTCCTCCTCATCTTCCTCTCCTGTCCCCTCTGTAGTTTTCACGTTCTAAACTTGCAGGATCGACCGCTCTACAAAAATCCAACCAACTTCTCCCGATCCCCTTGCTCTCCGGCCGTTGAATCACCTCTTCCCCAAGCAAGTTGTCTTCCGTTTCAGCTGTGTTCCTGTGATGCTCCCTTTGAGGCTATATCCATGCAAGAAGGCTTAAATTATGCTGCAGGGCCATATACCAGGAGAATCAAGGCGATTAACAACAGATCAACTGCACTAGGTAGGTCGTGCTATACTTTATAACAAGCAGGAGAGGATGTGCAACAACCAATGGCGCAGCATCATGAGGCTTTGAGCGGTGGCCAATGGCACACAAGTTTTATTCCATTGTTCCTCTACGGTGTATTCTAAGTATCTGAAATTACGTGTACTCCTACAAGGTCTGTTTCGAAAGCTAGAATTATTGTAGCTCTCTGATGTTCATGTTGTCATATTTTCTAATACTTTGTTCAGCCAACGCAACATGGATAAGTCGCCCTGCCATGCGGCAGCAGCAGAAACAAAAGTTTGAGTCATCAATTCCATATCATTGAACATCACCTTGCACCCGCTACTCGGCTTTCACAACACTTCCACTGATCTCGGGTAAGCAACTTGATCACCTTTTCCCCATCAGATCCATATATTTACTGATTTGATCTTGAAGCGTCGATTCGAGAGACTATAAATCACATGGAGGACACTATCATCGATAATTCACCTACACGCAATCTACAATCACGGATGATGGAATTGTATTGCACGAGCATTGTCCATCAATATATTTAGGAACCTTTCCAGGCATTCGATTGGATGTAAAAACTCCAGCGTGTTGATCTTCCCTGGCCCATGTCATTGGGTCATCTTGGTAGTGTAGGATGCCATATCGGTATATATCATTGGTTCAATTTCCGGTTCATCAAAACTAATACGTGTCCCTAGGTTTCCTCTCTGTCTACTTTGAGTACTCTCAACAAAGTTTTTTATTTTTGGTTTTTAAGTCGTACCTTCAAATTTGGTACTTCCTTTTCTTCTCAACTTCCAGGTCCTGATCACGCGATCCATGATGGATGGTGCCATGCAGAATGACGTGCCCTCACCGCTATTTAAATTAGACCAGGCAGGCGCCATTGTTGGTGAGGCTGCAGAATGATGGTGTCCTGCTTCACCTCGCCTACACTGTTGGAGTTAAATCGGCTCGCTCCCGTCCTCACAATGCAGGCAAGTAACACATTATCTTTAAATCAGATTGTAGGCGTCCATCTATCAGCATAGTCGGAGAGTCACCAATGCTTGTCTTGACAAGTAAATTAACGGCAGTTAATTGAGCGCTTGGATGTGTTCACTGAAGGTAATGGGCTTGGACAAAACCAATATGCCATGGCATGGCATGAAGGGAGCGCTGGGATCACACATACTACATACTGGGCTTGGTTCAGTGTTGTATGTTTATTTTTTCTTTGTACGTTTTGCTAAATTTCCGCTTATATATATCTAAGCGTATTGGCCATACAGGTAGCTGCAAGTAGTATTTGTGATGCACATGTTTGTTAACCCATGGTTTCTCCTGATTTATTGCAGATGGGCTCCAGAATGTTGATGATTAAATAAACATGGATATTGTTTTCTTTTATTTCTGTTTTGGACCCCACCTGTGAGTTTTTCCAATCCTTTCTTAAATTGAAGTGTTATTGCGGTTCCCTCTGATTTTCTATCGGTGAGATATATATAGCAGTGTTATATTTATATTTGGCCTCAACCAAAATAAGTTCCGTTCATTCCAAAGTAGCAGATAAATTAGAGGAATTTTATGTTTGGTCTAATCATACAGGTCTCTTAATCATTCTCAGGCTTTCTAGGCGAGAGGTACTGCTAGCTCTTTATTCTTCCTAGCAACCGTTTTGTTAGGACTAACGTCTTTCCCATCGCGAATTCACAAATTAGGATGCTATGATAAATAGGGTATAGCCATGTTGTAGTTTACTTTTCAGCCTAGCTCTTTATACTGCTCAGCAGCCATTTTGGAAGGAGTAGCTTTTTATTTTCCGATAACGAGTTCACATCTTAGAATGCTATGGTAGATATGATAACCTGTTGCATTTTTAATTTTTGAATTTTTCCATTGAATTAATTTGTACTGCGTTTGTACATCACATTTTTCTGTCAATGTCCAAGGTTGTTCTCGAAATATTATGTGAAGTGAAGTTATCCGATATTATTGCACTGCATACAGGGAACAAATTGTGCATTTGTTTCATATTTCATCATTTAAAAGATATAATCAATCACTAAAATAATGATAAATTTGACAGAAATGTGCATTAGGCTCATACTATAATAATGAGTACCCCTATGGTTACCACTTAAGATCAGTTAGTAATGACTTGCATTTCTTGCCAAGTCACCCATTTAATATGTATAGCATCGATATAGTGTTCGGTATGAAAAATATGTCATTTACGGTTATACCAAAATACAAACATTGTCTTCAAAATATCATCATGCCTTTCTTTTGGGATGTTTTAGATAATAAAATTCTACAAGTGCACGAGATTTATACGCACACTATGTAATTAGAGAAGGAATAAATGACTATTAACAATATTCTTTGTATATTTACTAACAGAGTCCCTCTGACATCTAATTTATATTTAGAAGTTATATATTTGAAACTTTATTTATGGGAAAACATGAAAATATATACAACGAGATAATTAATAAATTCCATTTAGACACATGGCAGTTAACGCCTAGCCCGTGCAGATATGCACGGGTTAATGACTAGTTATCATAATTAAATTCCTTGAAATCCAAAGTAGTGGGTTCATTGCTATGTAAAGTTTTGATCTCTCCAATCACACTTTTACCAATTTTAGCATCAAGATCAAAATACTCCAAATCATTGGGACGCCTTTACCTAAAGTTGAATCATCTCCAGTCCCATCATTATTAAGATTCATATTGCAAAACAAGGATTTAATAGGAGACACATCAATAGCTTTTAGATCTTCATCATTATTATCATGAAAACTAGAAGAACACACTCTTACACATATCAATCTTTCTTAGCACGCAATCTAGCGGTTCTTTCTTTGCACTCATCAATGGAAATTCTCATGGCTTTGAGAGACTCATTGATATCATGCTTAGGTGGAATAGATCTAAGTTTCAAAGAATCAACATCAAGAGAAATTCTATCCACGTTCCTAGCCAATTCATCAACTTTAAGTAATTTTTATTCAAGCAAAGCATTGAAATTCTTTTGAGAGTTCATAAATTCTTTAACACTAATCTCAAAATCAGATGGAATATGATTAAAATTTTCATAAGAGTTGTTGTAGGAATTATCATAATTATTAGAGGAATTACTAGGAAACGGCCTAGGATTAAAGTTTCCCCTATACGCGTTGTTATCAAAATTATTCCTACCAACAAAATTCACATCCATAGATTCATTATTATTTTCAATCAAAGTAGACAAAGGCATATCATTAGGATCAATAGGAGCACTTTTAGTAGCAAACAATTTCATAAGTTCATCCATCTTTCCACTGAAAGCATTAATTTCTTCTATCGCATGAACATTTTTACCAGTAGATCTTTCGGTATGCCATTGAGAATAATTAGCCATAATATTATCTAGGAGTTTAGTAGCTTCTCCTAAAGTGATTTCCATAAAAGTGCCTCCCGCGGCCGAATCTAAAAGATTTCTAGAAGCAAAATTCAATCCGGCATAAATTTTTTGTATGATCATCCATAAATTCAAACCATGTGTAGGGCAATTACGTATCATTAATTTCATCCTCTCCCAAGGTTGCGCAACATGCTCATGATCAAGTTGCTTAAAATTCATAATATCGTTTGTAAGAGAGATTATCTTAGCGGGAGGGAAATACTTAGAGATAAAAGCATCCTTGAACTTATTCCAAGAATCAATACTATTTTTAGGCAAAGATGAAAACCAAGTTTTAGCACAATCTCTAAGTGAAAACACAAATAACTTCAATTTAACAATATCGTTGTCCATGTCTTTCTTCTTTTGCATATCGCACAAATCAACAAAGTTTTTTAGATGAGTAGCGGCATCTTCACTAGGAAGGCCGGATAATTGATCTTTCATAACAAGATTCAACATCGTTAAGAGGAGCAATTGGAGTGCTAAGGAAATCATTATTATTGGTATTGGAAAATCACACAATTTAGTATTATCTTGAGCCATGGTGATGAGCAATCCAAAACACAAGCACACAAGAGACAAAAAGAGGCAAACGGGAAAGAGAGGGCCAATAAAACGGCAAGGGTGAAGTGGGGCAGAGGAAAACGAGAGGCAAATGGAAAATAATGTAATGTGAGGGAGATGAGTTTGTGATGGATACTTGGTATGTCTCGACTTCAGCAAAGACCTCCCCGGCAACGGCGCCAGAAATCCTTCTTGCTACCTCTTGAGCATGCGTTGGTGTTTCCCTTAAAGAGGAAAGGGTGATGCGGCAAAGTAGCGTAAGTATTTCCCTCAGTTTTTTAGAACCAATGTATCAATCCAGTAGGAGGCTCCTCACAAGTCCCTCGCACCTACACAAACAAACAAGAACCTAGCAACCAACACGATAAAGGGGTTGTCAATCCCTTCAGGGCCACTTGCGAAAGTGAGATCTGATAGAGATAATATGATAAGAGAAATATTTTTGGTATTTTTATGATATAGATTGAAAAGTAAAGATTGCAAAATAAAGTAGATTGGAAACTTATATGATAGAGAATAGACCAGGGGGGCATAAGTTTCACTAGTGGCTTCTCTCAAGATAGCATAATTATTACGGTGGGTGAACAAATTACTATCGAGCAATTGATAGAAAAGTGCATAGTTATGAGAATATCTAGGCATGATCATGTATATAGGCATCACGTACGCGACGAGTAGACCGACTCCTGCCTGCATCTACTACTATTACTCCACACATCGACCGCTATCCAGCATGCATCTAGAGTATTAAGTCCATAAGAATAGAGTAACACATTAAGCAAGATGACATGATGTAGAGGGATAAACTCAAGCAATATGATATAAACCCCATCTTTTTATCCTCGATGGCAAAAATACAATACGTGCCTTGCTGCCCCTACTGTCACTGGGAAAGGACACCGCAAGATTGAACCCAAAGCTAAGCACTTCTCCCATTGCAAGAAAGATCAAGCTAGTAGGCCAAACCAAACTGATAATTCGAATAGACTTGCAAAGATAACCAATCATACATAAAAGAATTCCGAGGAGATTCAAATATTTCTCATAGATAAACTTGATCATAAACACACAATTCATCAGATCTCGACAAACACACCGCAAAAAGAGCTACATCAAATAGATCTCCAAGAAGATCAAGGAGAACTTTGTATTGAAATTCAAAGAGAGAGAAGAAGCCATCTAGTTAATAACTATGGACCCGAAGGTCTGTGGTAAACTACTCACAACTCATCAGAAAGGCCTTGGTGATGATGTAGAGGCCCTCCATGATCGATTCCCCCTCCAGCGGAGCACCGGAAAAGGCTCCAAGATGGGATCTCACGGGTACAGAAGGTTGCGGCGGTGGAAATAGTTTTTCTTGGTGGTCCTGGATGAATTCGGGGTACGTAGATATATATAGGTGAAGGAGGTAGGTCAGGGGAGCCACGAGGGGCCCACGAGGCAGGGGCGCCCCCTAGGGCGCGCCCTACACCCTCTTGGCCACCTCGGCTGCTTCTTGACGTCCACTCCAAGTCTCCTGAATTGCGTTTGTTCCAAAAAGATCGCTCTCGAAGGTTTGATTCCGTTTGGACTCTGTTCGATATTCCTTTTCTGCGAAACACTAAAATAGACAAAAAAAAACAGCAATTCGGGTGGGCCTCCGGCTAGTAGGTTAGTTCAAAAAATCTATCTATTATATAAATAAAACAAGAGCCAAATAAGCCACCACGTTCGTCCACATGTGCTAAAAACATATCATCCATTGATCTTAATTATAATGGCTGAGATTAAAAGATAAAAAGGCGTACAATATCAGACGCGTACAAACATGTTCTACTACTGACACGTGCAAGCTGAGTCCAATGTAAACTTCCTATAAAAAACGAGGCCAATACAGACACGTACAAGATATTAGAAGAAGAAAAAACAAATAGACAGACATTTCCAAAAAACAGAACATGCATGCACGCACAGTTTGGTATATACTACAGGAAAGAAAAAGAGACCTTCAAAAAAAAAAACGGAGGGACTGCATGCGTGTACCAGTCGGACACACAATATTCCAGAAAAACAAAAGCACGAGCGTCATGTACATGAACTGTGTATGAGCTGTCTCCGTAAACAAAAAGTGTACAAGTCATCAAGCCTGGCACTTATACGAGGGATTGCAATATACTGCATGTACGACACGATCGGAAAGCAAATGGAAATAAAAACACGCGCAGTCGCAGACTACTACAATGCTGGGACCTCTTGAAAAATAAGCTAATTTCTCAGACTAAATATTTTTTTGAATCAAACGCGTGAGACATCTAACATCTGTTTTTTGTTTTTGCAGAATTTGAGATATATAGGAGCTACACCTGCAATAAACAGAGATTGGAAACTGAGTCATGCAATCGCCTATTTTCCTCTGTAGCCCAACAGATATATGTATTCTTTTGTGAAATCTTTTAGGTGCTACAGAATTTATTGTAACTTCTATTAGGGCTTAATGTAAAAGGATTCGTGATACTGACATATATATTTCTTGAAATCCTACTTTCTCACGACTCCCCACATAAAGTTGACGGTCTTTCAAAATTATACTCATTTTATGTGCTTTCCATGCAAATTGACTATACATACTGATTTATCAAGTGTATAGATGTGCAAGTATATAGATGCACATCATCATATTATAATGCACAAGCATGATGAAACAGAATATGTGGTAAGAGAAAACATACGATTAAAATAGGACAAATCTAATTACCATTGCAGTTGACGGAGGAAAAATTTAAATGAAAAAGCATAGGTGACATAGACAACTAGAAACTTCAACACAACAAGTCTATTGCCATTTGATAGTGGGTATAGTTATCTTCTTAGAAACACCAAATTTAACATTGACGCAAGGTGTACGGGCGCAACCACATGCACAAAATGATACTACCTCTGTAAGCTTTCATTACACATTTTAGCTCACTAAAGTAGTGAGCTAAAACGTCTTATAAAAGTTTACAGAGGGAGTACTTGGCTTTCTAATTATTGGAATTGTGGAGCTTCATGGTTGACATGACATAACTCTCATTAGGTAGGAAAAGGTATAAACTATATATTTCACATGAAATAAAATAAAAGAGAAATAGGAAACAAGCAATTTGATTTCCATTCACTCAGAAATAACTACATAATAGCTATAATTCAAATTATATTTTATACGAAATCATGCAGTTAGATTTTGCAGCCATTCATCCACCCAAATACACTAGGATCACATATGTGCTGATAATTAATATGCATGGGAACTATAGACATTTAAGTGAAGTCCGGTCCAAGAAATAATTTGATCCATGGATTGACATTACTCAACAATTTATTAGTAGAAACATGGACATACAAGCTATAAATTAGTCCAAAAGTTCCCGAGTTACACCGTTGGCTCAATGCTCTAATGCTATCATAACAACAAAATAGAATTAGTATAGAAAAATGCTTGCCAAAGTCCAGTTATGTTTGGACAAAGCATATATATGACATATTTTTAATGATAGTGGAGAAATACAAATCAATATAAAAATATGCAAAATCTAGCCACGCAAGTGCGCGGGTCGCACTGCTAGTTATATAAAAGTGTATAGTAAGGCCCATAAACATCCAAAAACGGGTAATATAATAGCATGGAACAATAAAAAATTATAGATATGTTGGAGGCGTATCATAGCCCAGCAGACGACAAAGATCACGGACGGCAGTGGGGTGGGGTGAGAGCCATTAGGGGTTAACGGCGTGTTCTTTGTTGTCTGCCAGTGGACGACAAAGAGGCAAATGCTTTGTCGTCTGCTGGCAGACGGCAAAGAGCTCAGCTCGGCTAGCACTGAGAAGCTGCCACGTTGCCAGCTATGTCGTTTGCCAACAGACGGCAAAGAGCTCGGCCAGTGGCAGACGGAGCTGAAGGACCGGTCGGGGTTCCGCCATTGCCAGACGCAGAAGGATTGGTCGATGCTTGTCAGGAGGCATGCTGCACCAAAGTTCATTTCCAATAATGTCTTGTTAGCATGATGCAACTAAAATGTGAATACTAGTAATTAACGACCATTCAAATCAAAATCACTGTGGTCGCCGGAGCAATCTGGGGCATCGGCGGAGGGGCCTGACCGTTTTTCTCGCTCGTTCTCTGCACATTTGGTTCTCACGAGTCAGCCATATTAGTTAGTAATGCGAACTTTGCGTGCATGATTTGGCTAATATGCATGAGAAACGTACCACGAGGAGCTCGTATAGGGCCCTGTGAGACGCCTCGTTATGGTTCCTCTCGTCCTCCAACAGCTTAGCCGTCCTCTCCTCCATCTCCCTCTCCCTCTCTGCCGCCTCCCTTTTTGCCTCCTCCAGAAGCGCCTGGGTGTTCAATCTCTCTTTCTCAACCAGTGCCTGCAACACACCACTCCTCGGTAGCATTGTAATGATCGACGGACGCACACACAATGTAATGGAGGAAAGGTGAGAGAGTCTGTATAACTAACCGCCATGGCGAGCTCCGCGGGCCGTGCACGAGGCGTTATCTCAGTAGCAGAGCTACTCTGGTGCTTCTTGATCTGCGGGAGAGTCCTAGGACAATGTATCAGTCCATCACCAATGGCTACGGAGCCATGGGACCTCCCGCCACCAGATATCATCACCTGCCCCTGTAGTATGACAAGGCCAACGCATAAGATATTAATTTGAAGAAACGCGAGGGCAAAAGGATAAAAAATAGTAAATGCACTTACTTAAACCCATTAGGCGCAATCAACCACCTATGGTCGGGAGTCGTTGGCACCGCCAGGAGCTTTGTACATCCACGATTGTAGACCTTCTTGCCCTTCTCAACCAGCTCGTCGTCGCTGTAGCTATCATCGGAAAAGGTGGCCTCGCTACCATTAGTAGGGCCACTAGCCTCTGAAGTCTCGTGCGAAGAAGACTCTGGGACCGTAGTCTTTTGGGATGAAGACTCTGGGACCGAACTCACATGGGGCGACGGATCGGCGACCCGAGTCTGGTGGGGCGAAGGATCGACGGCCGGAGGATCATGGACTGGAGTCCGAGACGGGTCCACGTCACACAGAGCTGTCCTGTGGTCGGGTGAATCGGCTGGGGGTGGCGGCGAGGAAGGCGTAGCAGCCTTCCTACTTCTCATGTTGCCAGGTCCACCTCTATCAGCCTTCTTCCTCCCCCGACTTCTTCCAGCCGAAGCGCCCACCGCTGATGTCTGCATACTGTCTAGCAGCACTCTCTGGAGGGGCTGGGGTAGAATAATGGAACTACCCCTCTCAGTAGCGCTCACAAGAGGCTCGGGGCGCTCTGGACCCTTGCCTACCATCCTGTCAACACCTGCAATGACAAAAAGTAAACGAAATTAGTACAACATAAAAAATTTGAATACCTGACATGAATAATATGTATATAATTTAAGTGTATCATCATCATGAACATAATAAAAAATTGAATACCTCACATTACTAATATTACTATGTATCGTCTATATATGCTCTGTGATCATTAAATGCATCATCATCATCACTATCAGTGACGTGCTCATCATCATCATCAATAAATGCATCAACATGTGGAAGGCCTCCTTTACGTAATCGTTCAAGCATTGACAGGTCATCTGCATCAGTAACTTCTTCTTGTTCCGGCTCTTCTTGTTTCGGCTCAGGGGTGAAGTTGGATTCACTATCGTTGTCTACTTCAATGTTCTGGGGTGGAGTAGAGCGGTTCTTGAAATGCTTTTTGGAAAGACGTGTTTCTTGGAAGAATTCACGTTCGTCATACGTGTCTTGGTTAATGTGAGGTTCATAATCCTCTTCATTGGGGGGAGGTGGTCTAACACGCGGCATCACTTTATAAACGACATCCCAACCACTGAGATTTGGATCACTTTGACAGGCCCACGGTAAATAGAAAACTTGGGTTGCCTATTGAGCCGTAATATAGACACCGGGAACATCCAAATGTGTGCTTTGTTGGATTTCGACTAGCCCTATATGTTCATGAGTCCTTCTAGTCTCCCTCGGCTAAAACCAAAAACATTTGAAGACTACGGTGTTTGGTGGGTTTTCACCATAGAATTTAAGTTCATAAATTGCTTCAACTCTTCCATAATACTCGATATCTCCTTCGCCGATAATAGAGACACAACAATTTGTAGACTTTTGGTCGTCCATAGATAGTTATTTGCCATAGGTACGAAAGCAATACCCGTTGATGTCGTATTTATCAAATGAACGGACCATATAGTCAAAACCATTAGATACTTGTCTCAATTCGGCATCCATAATCTCTGAATTAGCCATCAAGTTTAATACGAAAGGATTGTTCCATTAGTTGAAAATTAGCCAAAGAAATGAAATGGTCTCATGGAAATTACCGTTTTTTTGAACCAAGAGATGAAACCGGGATATTCGCCTCCTTGCTTTGCCAGAAGCTCATACTCTTCTACGGAATCCTTTTGGATCACCGCTCCATACGAGAATATGGAGACATATCGACTGCATCAAATATCCAGGAATAAGAGCAGCTCAAAAGAATTAGAATTGCGAAACAATGTACCAAGATCTTACTCCATGTACCGCCGCACTTCTGTTAGGTTGTTGAAGAGATACAACGAAATGGTCCTCCATTCTTCAACATCCAACGATATTGGTTTCCAACCACTGGCTGGTGCGAGATTCCCTTTGAATAGGTAGAGGTTGCATCGACCCTTTTTAGGGTCGTCAACATTGTATCGAGGCTTCGGATTATGCAAATGACGATTTTTGGCTTCGTAGTGTGATGTCACAAAGTTTTCCGCCTCCTCTGTGAGGAATGCCTCGGCTATCGATGCTTCAATTCTATGTTTATTTTTACATTTGCTCGAAGCGTCTTCTGCATCCTCTCAGTTGAGTAGCACCAACGATTTGGCACGCCCCCCCCCCCAATCTTGCATCTGTCGGGAGATGCAAAATCAAGTCTTGCATTGGATTAAAGAAACTTGGCGGAAAGATCTTCTCTAACTTGCAGATCAACTCCGGCGCAAACCGTTCCATTTCTTCTAGGAGGCCAGGCGATAGTTCCTTCGCAGAAAGAACACGAAAGAAATAGCTCAGCTCTGCCAGTACTAGCCATTCATCCTAAGGGATGAAGCCACGCAACATCACCGGCATTATCCGCTCAATCCATATGTGTCAATCATGACTTTTTAGACCAAATATTTTCAAGTTTTCAAGACTCGCTCCCCTCTTTAGATTTGCTGCCTATCCATCGGGGAACATCAACTGCATTTTCACCCACAAAATAATTTCCCTCATAGTTGGCCTTCCAAGATTGAACCATGCCTTTGGCTTCGTCCAGTTCCGCTTTCCTTTCGGTTCTTGCATGTTTTGTAATGGTCTATCACATAGATCCTCTTGATTGACCTAGCCTTAGTATTATCCTTTGATTTCCCCTCTATGCCGAACAATGTACCAAAAATGGCTTCGGTGACATTCTTTCCAGTGTCCATCACGTCGTTGTTGTGTGGGCAAAGGAGGTCTTTGAAGTAAAGCAGATCCCAGAAGCATGTCTTGTGAGTCCAGGCGTGTTCCTTATTATACCCCTTGAAATACCCTGGACGCTCTCGATCTGGCTTGAGAGCGTTTAACTGATCTAGGGTTTGTTGGCCTGTTAACGCAGGTGGTGTAGAGTGTTTGACAACTCTACCTTTGATGAAGTTCTTCTTGTCTTTCCTGAACATGGCGAGGATCTAGAAACGGTCTATGCAAGCCGAAGCAAGTATACTTGTGCCCTGCCGTCAGCCAACGGAACTCAAGAGCTCCCTTGCATGTGGGGCACGGGAACCTTCCATGCACACACCAGCCAACGAATAGCGCATACGCCGGCAAGTCATGCGTCGAGTACATGTACCAGGCACGCATTATGAAGTTATATTTGCTAAAGACGTCGTATGTCTTGAACCCATTATCCCAAGCTTCTTGCAATTCGTCATTAAGCGGCTACATGTACACATTCATATTCTTCCCCGGATAGTTGGGCCCTGGAATTATCAACGTCAAGAAAATGTTCTTTCTTTGCATAATCTGCGGGGTGGGGGGGGGGATTGAGTTGAATGACAAACACGGGCCAACAACTGTATTGGGCTTCCGTCTGACCAAACACACTGAACCCATCTGTGCTGACGGCGACTCAAGGATACCTTGGATCTGCCTTTTTTTTCCTGATGTAATGCATCGAAGCCCTTTCACGCTTCACCATCCGATGTGTGCGCCATCATCACATTCCCATCTGCATCTAGTTCGGTCCTTTTGCCCGTTTTGTGCCATGTCATCTGTCTGGCCATCTCTTTGACCATGAAAAGACGTTGAAGTCTTGGTACGATTGGCATATACCGAAGAACATTAACGGGTATTTTGGTCTGCGTCTTCTCACCCATACCGTTGTCTACAACAACATACCTGGAAGACTTGCAAATGGGACAATAGTTCAAGTCCTCATACTGATGCCTAAATAAGACACATACTTTCTCATAGGCATGTATCTTCTCATAGGGCATCTTAAGAGCACGGAGGATTTTGTCTGACTGGTATAGGTTTGCATGTAGTTCATGGCCTTTGGGTAGAAATTGTCCGAATACTGTCATCATCGCGGTGTAGCATTCTCTGCCCAAGTTGAATTGAGCCTTCAAAGCCATTATTTGTGAGATGGCATCCAGCTGACAAAGCTCAGTGTGCTCGTGGTGAGGACGTTTTGAGGACTCCAACATTTCAGTGAAGGCCTTTGCAGATTCCTCCATCTCCTCGTCCGAGTCCCGAGCATCGTCAAAGTCTTGCACCATGTCTTCCATTCTGTACCATGCTCGACGGTGCGACAACGTATCACCTCGGCTCTGGCACGTTCGGCAGACTCACCATGTAATGTCCAGACCGTGTAACCAGGCGTAAAACCAAACTTCTGTAGGTGTTTACTCATTTCAAACTTGTCCCTCTGATTATAGTTGTCTCACTGGACACAGGGGCACCAGCTTAATTTCTGGCCATTTGCAAATGCGGCTCTAACAAACCCGTTGGTTTTTGTTAACCATTCCTTGATCAAACTGTCTGCCTAGTGTAACCGTTGTACATCCACGCACAATCACTCATATTGACTTCCTACTGGACACACGAGAAATATATACATAATTAAGCAAACCATATCCATCGGTTAATGGAGTTTGTCAGTTTTATTACGTCCATGCAACCTACATGCTAATAGGTAAAGATATGTCCCACCCGAGTATGTGTAGATTGGGTTCGTTTTCCCATGCTCTGCTCCAGATCCGACGGCAAATTTCGGCAGCACCTCCCCGTTGTTCTCCTGATACACGTCTCGGCAATAAGCATAGAGGATGTGTACCCGGAGAACAACAAGGAGGCACTGACAAAATTTTGCATCGGATCCGGAGCAGAGAATATAGGAAAACGAACCCAATCTACACATACTCGGGTTGTCCATGGATAACATTGGACAATTTGAAAGAATCACGATTATAAATATGCAAATGCAAGCATATTTATAGATGTAACCCTTTCGAACGGGAGACACATAGTGGTTATGCATACTGATGATTGACACCTATAGCTAGCAAGTTTCATCGGCACGAAGAACAGAATAGAGCAAATGAAGGGGGGAGGAGGACATGTCATTTGTGCTCCCCAACGAACGCAGGTGTGGAGCTTGTCGAACGCACGGGGAGGTCGTCAAACACCACACCCTCAGAACGATGAAACAACTGCATATTTAAATCCACCCGATCAACACAAATATATATGATGTTTTGCATAACAAAATCGAAAAATATACGACCTAACTCATAATTCAGTAATATATGACCCCGTCGGGGTCGGGGTCGGCGTCCGGGTGGGGTGTCAGGGTGTCGTTCTCGATCGGGGTGTCAGGGTGTCGGGGTGTCGGGGTCGGGGTGTGGTGTTAGGGTGTCGGGGTGTCGGGGTCGGGGTGTGTTGTCAGGGTGTCGGGGTGTGGTGTCGGGGTGGGGGTGGGTGTCGGGTGTCGAGGTGTCGGGTCGGCGTCGGGGTGTCAGGGTGTTTGGGTGGGGTGTCAGGGTGTCGGGGTGTCGGGGTCGGGGTTGGGGTGTCGGGGTGTCAGGCTGTTGGGGTGTCGGGGTCGGGGTCGGGGTGTCGGTGGTCGGGCTCAGGGTCGGGGTGTTGGTGGTCAGGGTGTCAGGGTGTCGGGGTGTCGGTGGTCGGGGTCGGGGTCGGGGTGTCAGGGTGTCGGGGTGTCGGTAGTCGGGGTCGGGTTCGGGGTGTGGTGTCAGGGTGTCAGGGTGTCGGGGTTGGGGTGTGTTTTTCTTCTTCTTCTTTCTCTTTTTTCCTTTTCTTCTTCTTCTTCTTCTTCTTCTTCTTCTTCTTCTTCTTCTTATTCTTCTTCTTCTCCATTTCCTCTTCCTCTTCTTTTCTTCTTCTTCTTCTTCTTCTTCTTCTTCTCTTCTTCTTCCTCTTCTCCTTTTTCCTCTTCTTCTTTTCTTCTTCTTCTTTCCACTTCTTCTACTTTTTTTCATCTTTCTTCTTCCTCTTCTATTTATCTAAGCCTAAACCTAAACCTAAAAACTCAAAACTAAAACTAAACCTAACACTAACCTAAAACAAAACAGGAAAAAACAGAACAAAAAAAAGGAAAAAAACAGAAAAAAACTAAACTCCAACTCCAGCGAGGTCGGCCGGTGGGGCGGGGCGGCGCAGGGGCCGCAGGGAGGAGTCCGGCAGCGGGGCGGGGTGGTGCAGCGGCCTCGGGGAGGGGTTCAGCACCGGGGCAGGCCGGCTCTGACCTCTCTGGCGACAGGCGCGCCAGGCGGCGGCCGCGACCTCGCTCTGATCGCTTGGGGAAGGGGAGGGCTCGGCGGCGGCGGCGCGGGAGCCCAGGAGGAGGGGTCCAGTGGTAGGGCGGCAACGACTGGAGGAGAGAGGCGGGCGCGCGGGAGGGAGAGAGAAAGAGACAGAGGGAGACGGCCACGACCCGTTAAGTGGGCCTAAGAGGGTGATCATTAGGACTGGCCCACGTCTCCTGTTTGCCGTCCGCTAGCGGACGGCAAAGGAGGAACATTGTCGTCTACTAGCTGATGGCAAAGTAGTCACCTCTTTGTCGTCCGCTAGCAGACGACAAAGAAGCTGACCTAGCCACGCCATGCCCTATGGGGCCCACCTGTCTCTTTGTCATCTGCCTTTTATCTCTTTGTCGTTCGCTGGCTGGCGGCAAAGAAGTTGCTGACGACAAATACCCTTTTTGCCATCAGCACTTTCTTTGCCGTCGGCTTCCTCAAAGCGGACGACAAAGAACCTCTTGTTATACTTCGAATGTCCTTGACGACAGATGACAAAATACCAGATTCTAGTAGTGTTAGTCGGTATCTCTTGTTATACTTCGAATGTCCTTGACTCTAGGATAGTGACCTTGGGTAGGATGTATAGGTCTAGCCTATGACCCTACCCTATGTCAATGGCATCGTCATTAGCCCTCGAATGGATTGAGGTCTGAGTGGAAATTCAGTTGAAGTTGATCATGTCCTGGTCTTCATGATTCGTAGGCGTTCTTTCTGAGTTCGAGAATCATGCTGAAACTTCAACTGTATTTCAGTCGCCTTGATCGATTCAAAGGTTGTCGAGTGAACTTATACTGGCAGTCTTCAAGTGTTGATACGGTGCAAAATCTCCGGCGCGATTGGTTACTCTGCGGTTTCCGAATCTCACGGGATTCGCAACTTTGGGGAAGCGCGCGGGATGGAGTGTGCCGCAGTAAACGGACTGGATAGACAACAGGCCCACAAAAGGCGCCGAGACCAACGCATTTGCACACTGCGCATTACTCTCGTCATCGCATCTATATCCACTCTCGTCGTCGCTGCTCAGTCCGTCCACAGTTTGTCGCGATGGTGAAAGACAAGACGGCGGCCCTGGAGCGTGCAAAGAAGTCTACGACAACGTTGAAAGGCAAGAAGACCAGTCGGGGGTCGTCTTCGCGGTCCGGATTGCCTCCTGGTTGGATTGAGGGGGATTGGATCCGGTCCACGTTCCGGAGAGAGGATTTGGAAGATCTGGCCGCCACGGGCTTGATTGCCGACGGGTCTTGGAGGTTGACCGGGAACGAGATCGAGCCACAGCCACAGGACGGTGAATGCGTCCTCCTCGCACCCCACGTCGACTGTGGTTTTACTCTTCCCCCGCATCATTTTCCGAGGTTTCTTGAACTTTTTCGATTCCCAACTTCACTATTTCTCTCCCAACACTATCATATGTCTTACTGCATATGTCTCTTTGTGCAAAAACTTCTTGGATTGTCGACCACATTGGGGGTTTGTTCAAACACATCTTTACTTGCCATTCTTAATCTGTGAAGAAGGAAAATCCAGGGACAAAAGAAAGCACATGATCAAAATGTGCGGGGGTTTAGGGATTCAGATGAGGGTTAGGAGTACTTTTCCTCTTATGACCCTTCTGGAGTCAGTCAGGGGCTGGCAATCAACCAGGTTCTACTGTCAGGATGTTCTGATCCTTGGTCCCTGGACCGGTCTTCCTCCCTTTACCATGGATCGAGTCCGCCAACCCTCTTCATTGATCGTGACTCCAGAAGATAAAGTAGAGGTGTCCATGCTAGTCGACCGGGTAGTTCAATTAGTCCATGACGGGGTGACTGGCATGGATTTTCTGGAAGTGTTTGTCAGTTGGTGCATCCAGCCTATCCAAGCTCGCGATCATCCAATGTGGATGTACTCGGGTCTCAGTGACACTGCTCGGGTCCACCCAGAGGAGGTCTGCGATGAGACGGTGGCACTGTGGCTGCGGAGCATTACTTGAAACAAAGATAACCCCAGGGGGTCCAGAAGAGTAGCGCCATTCGACGCTGAGAACGAGCCGGACAAGGTATGATTCTTGTTACTGAGTGTCTTTAATTCTGACTTGCAACTGCTCTTGAATCTGATTGAAGTTTGTTTAATTTCTTGCCTTGCAGATTTATAATAAAATGTACTCGATGCTAAACGGAGAGCAAGTCCGGGAGGGAGTGGGGAGCGCATATGAGAATGCCGACTGGAAATCCCCTGACGATGACGATGAAGAGGACGACTGGGAGGAGTCGGAAGATGATGAAGAAGTCTACTCTCCACCTCGTACACAACACCGATCCAAATAGTCTCATGACCCTATAGGTGGGCGCGGCAAAGCAGCTCCTTCAAGCACTCAAGTGCACAAACGTGTCCAGACTTCGACTCCGGAACCATCTGAAAAAGCCACCAAGCAGCCCAAGGTCGCCCCTTCCACTACAAAAAAAAAGACACATCCGTGACATTTTGGTCCAAACGAATTTTTTTCTGTCATACATATGACACTTCTATGACGATAATTGTGACAAAACCCGGTATCATCATAGATCTGGTGGGCTCCTACTTCTATGACAAAAATCATGATGAAATGGGCTTTTAAGTCTGGGCGGGCGGAGACGCAGCTGCATGACATTCTTTGGGCCGTCCATGATGGAAAAAACCATGGTAGAAGCGAGGGCGAGGAAAATTTCGGGGAGTTCCCGGTTACGATGGGCGGCCGGGGTCCGAGCGATGCACGTTTCTCTCGTACACGTACGCGCATGTGTGTTTGAGGTGTTGGATCTAACTGAACCCGAGCGAGGCGTTGGGCTCTAACTGAATCCGATCTATTGCACTGCAGGCTACGCGTTACTGAACCTGAGCGATCGATCGATGGTTGTTAACTGAACCTGATCGAGCGATTCCTTCTCTACTGCTGCTAACTGAAGCCGATCGATGCTCTCTCTCTAAATGAACAGTGAGTGTTGCGGGGGTTTTGGATGAACAGTGAGCGGTGGGAGTGGATGAACAAGACCTGTGGCGTTGCCTCTGGATGAACAGGACCTCGATCGATCAAGCCGGTTGGGGCTGGATGAACTGGACCCCGTAGAGGGATGGATGAACAGGACGACCCCGTGGAGGGCTGGATGAACAGTAGACGGTGGAGGGGTGGATGAACAGTAGCCCGTGGAGGGGTGGTTGAATAGGAGTCCGTGGAAAGGGGTGGTTGAACAGTAGCCGGTGGAGTAGCGCGCGGTGGAGGCTGGATTAAGAGCGCGTGGATGAACAGTCGCAGGTGGAGGCTGGAGGAGGTCGACTGTGGATGAACAGCAGCCTGTGGAGGCTGGAGGAGGTCGACGGTGGAGATGAACAGTATCTCGTGGAGTCCCGTTTTGCGGTACACCACACCCCTCCCGATGAACAGGACCCCCCGTTTCGACAGTAGCGCTCCAACACAAGTCCGTTTCGTCCGTTTTGCGGTACGCCACACCCCTCCCTATCAACAGGACCCCCGTTTAGACCGTAGGAGGTCTGTTTCGTCCGTTTTGCGATACGCCACACCTCTCCCGATCAACAGGACCCCCGTTTTGACCGTAGGAGGTCTGTTTCCTTGGTTTTGCGGTACGCCAGACCCCTCCCGATGAACAGGATCCCGTTTCGAACGTGGCCGGTCGAACACAAGGCTGTTTCCTCCGTTCTTTGGTACGCCAGGCCTCGTTTCCATCGCATGTTCCGTCCAAGCCCTCCCGATGAACACGACCACGCATTCCGTTTCGACCCAGCCGGTTGGCTCCCATGCATTCCGTTGCCTCCCGATGAACATGACACATTCCGTTGCCTCCCCATGAACACGACGCATTCCGTTGCCTCCCCATGAACACGACGACGACGCTGTTTCCCCGTTCCGACCCAGCCATGTACACGAGCCACGGGCGTGCGTATGCGCGGTAGGTGTTGAGACCCTGCCCGTATGTACACATACGTGGCGTATTTTCTTTCTTGCACCCTGGCGTTATGCGTGCGTGTACATGCTACGTGCGCGCCTCTACTACGACACGTGCGGCGCCTCTACGCCGACCGGTATGTGCGTATACATTCGCGACCAGAATGACAGCGGTGCGTGCGCGCTTGACGAGTGGGTCCCGGTATCGAGCACTTCCTTGCGTGCGATGATGTAGCTGGTGGGTCCCGATGGTCGGTGGCTAATCGTTTTTTTGCCGAACGCACTTCCTTGCATGCGAAGATGTAGCTGGTGGGTCCCAGCGGTCGAAGCGAATCATTTTTTTGCACGGACGCACTTCCTTGCGTGTGAAGATGTAGCTAGTGGGTCCCAGCAATCGTCGAGGCGAATCGTTTTTTGCGGATGCACTTCCTTGCGTGCGAAGATGTAGCTGGTGGGTCCCAGCGGTCGAAGCGAATCAATTTTTTGCGGGACGCACTTCCTTGCGTGCGAAGATGTAGAGGGTGGGTCCCAGCAGTCAGGGGGGCGAATCATTTTTTTTTGCTCGGACGCACTTCCTTGTGTGCGAAGATGTAGCTGGTGGGTCCCAGCAGTCAGAGGGAAACGTTTTTTTCACGAAATACAGTGGCCTGTCCGGTGGGTCCCAACTATCAAGTGGAGGAATCATTATTTTCCGCGTAATAAGGAGGCACTTCCTTGCTGCGGCCGTGGACCCAGTGTCGGCCTCTCCACGTCAGATCCACGTCCGATGGAAGTCGTTCCTTGACCACGTTGACCAGGCGGCGCCGAGAGCACCACGGCGGTGGGCGGCAGCGAGGCCTAGGAAGGGACTACGGAGCCGGGAAAAACGCGGCGGTGGAAGCTGCGCGGAGAGAATCTGAGGTTCCTTGGTTGGCTGCGGTGTGAGGCTGTAAATCGCCCTTGAGGCTTAGCCATCGATGGGAATAGTAGGGGGCGTTGAGGCCTCCGCGACAGCACAGCCGGCCACGGGAGGTAGGAGCATGCGTCACGACCGGCGCTGCTTTGGGCGGCTGGAGCAAGAAGACCAGAGGTTGAAGAAGCACTATGGCCGTTGGATGGACATCGTATGTTCACTGGAGCTAGAATCGTTCATATTGACAAAGTTGACAAGGCCCTCCGTACCCGTCAACTTAGTTGGCCCACAAGTCATCCTCCCACTATGGTGGGTCCCAGCTAGCAGGTTGGTATTCATTTTTTGTTCGTAATAAGGAGGCACTTCCTTGCATGCGAAGATATAGCTGGTGGGTCCGACATGTCAGCCAGGGGAATGTTTTTTCGCGAAATACAGAGGCCCTTCCGGTGGGTCCCAGCTGTCAGGTGGAGGAATCATTATTTTGCGCGTAATAAGGAGGCATTTCCTTGTGTGCGGCCGTGGACCCAGCTGCCAGCCTCTCCACGTACAGTCCACGACCGATGGATGTCGTTCGTGGACCACGTTGACCAGGCCGCGCCGAGAGCACCATGGCGGTGGACGACGGCGAGGCCTAGGAAGGAACGACACGGGCCGGGAAGACTCGGCAATGGTTGCCGCAGCGGTGGGAGTCTGAGGTTTACTGGTCCGGCTGCCATCGCAGGAAAATAACAGGAGGTGTGGGTGAGTAGAGGAATGGCCCAGCCAGCAATGAAGTAGGGTGGGGCGATGCGGCCTGTGCGGCAGCACAGCCGGCCACGGGAGGCGGGAGCAGGCAGTTCCATCGAAGCTTGTTTGGGCGGCTGGAGCAAGAAGATCAGATATTGAAGAAGAAGCACGGCCGTTGGATTAATATCCAACGGTAACTGCTGCTAGAATCGTTTGTGGACTAAGTTGACAAAGCCAAAGTACACGTCAACCTAGTAGACCCACAAGTCAGCCTCCAAATCTGTCCCAAACAGCATACAACCCAAAATTTCTAGCCAGATTCAAATTAATTTTAAATCTAAATATACCTTAACTTAAATTCAATGAAATTGTACCCGCACAAAAACAATGAAATTTAAAATATTTTGGAACTAATTGCCGGTTTCCTGTATTTTTTCATTTTACAGCCCATTTATTATTACTTATAGCCCATTTCTTATTACTTATAGCCCATTTTCTAGGCAAAATGCATCCCTCCTCGTCTTGAAAGATTTCCGGCCTAGCAGGGCGTAGAAAAGGAAGTAGGCCTATGTTGGTTATTCTGTAAAAAACAAAATAGCTGGCTAGCCATTTTTCAGAAAGGAAAAAAACAAACTGGGCTGGTCATGTGCTAAACATATGAAATAAAGACTAGGCTAGACGGGCCACGGGTCCTGCACAACCCAGTTGATACCCTTCTCCGTCCCGAAAAACAAAATTACTGCGCGCGCTGATGGGTCCCTACTGTCATCCTCACCATGTACAGTCATCTCCTTATTCCTCTCGGTTGTTGACCATGTTGACAACACCGGAGGGTGGCACCACGGCGAGCGAACCAAAGCGGAGGATGATGGTGAGGCCTCGGATGGGAACGAATAGGAGCCAGGGAAGATCACAGCCAGCCGTGGGAGGCAGGAGCAGGCGGTCCTGCCGGCGCTGGTTTGGCTTTGGCGGCTCGAGGACGAAGAGACTGAAGAAATGTGATAGACGTTGAATGTCAATCCAACGGTCAAGGTTGGCACAATCGTTTGTTGACTAAGCAGACACCAAGTAGCATACTTTTTTATATATAGGAAGTAAACTGCGAGGAAAATGCGTTCGTCTTCCGTCCTCCTCACATGGGACATTCGCCACATAAGTGACTAGCACCCTTGGTTTTCAACCGAGAGGTCTTGGGTTCGAGTCCCAGGAACTCTCAATTTTGTCCTCCTTCCTTCCTTGCAAGAAAAAGGGAAAGAAAATGAAAGACTTAGGAAGTCATACATAACAAGCTAGTGTACCAGTAAAGAGACGTTGCCAAGTTTTAGAAAAAAGAGAGACGTGCTCCTGTAGCCGGTTCGAATCCAAACCTAGACTATGACTATATATGGTGCTATTCTACTCTGCAAGTAATGAAACTGACATATCCAACGTTCGCTTCTCCTCTTCTCTACTTACTCTGCCTAGCATCAGAAGCTCTGGCCACAGCAACCATGTCCGCTGGCTGCTCGTTCACCTGCTCTTCAGCAGGCAACAACCAGATATGCGCCAAGTCTCCATGCGTACCATCGCCTATGGGTCTCATCACAGCCCCGCCGGCACGCGCACTGCAGCCGATTGCTCATTGCAACCCACTGCCGTTGGTGTGGTGCCACTGCTGCAAATCACGCAGAGTCATCCCTCGCATCTCAACCACAATCCTCAACCCTGGCCGAGTCTTCTACAAATGCCCAAATCATGGGGTAATAATATGTTTAAGTGTTGTTTTGCTGCTTTCAGTTGCTGATTTTTTTAATAGTTTGGTTGATGATCTTCCGATTTGATTCGTGCAGAAAAGGGAAGATTCGTGTGATTTGTATTTACGGGAAGTTGCTGATGTGGGGAATGCAACTCGCTGATTATTTAGTTAGCGAGGAATCCCAATACCAGCAGGTTGGGGTGTTGGACAAATGGCGAAGGAGCGATGGAAGAGGAAGATGCAGAGCAGAAGGTTAAAGGTGCAGTTCCTCTGATCATGGCGAAACAACAGCTGCTGAACGGCCTTGACAACAATGAGGAGATGAAAGAGCTTGTGAAGATAATGGGCAAAATCGATGTGCTCTGTAGGATGATTGTCTCTTTATTTGCAGTGTATGTAGCGCTCTGATGTATTCAGTGGCTACGACATGAGCACTTTGCTGAAACTAGTAATGAATGAAACCTGTGTAGCAGGCTGGGCGTAATGTTGTGAACATCTAATGATTTCTATTAACGGAAATCAGGGGGTATCCCCTTTTGCTCATAAATAAATGAATAGCAGAGGCCCTGTCGGGCCAGCTTTGTTCTCATTCGAAGACGTCGAGCAAATTGCAGTCCAACAGCAAACTATGTCATCAAATTCAACTTTCACAGCCAAATATGAGTACAACTAAACACCAATGTCATTATGATTTAGTTGTCATACAATCACCAAACACAAATCAGCATACATAACAAGTGATGTTCTCACAGCAAAATACTAAACAAGTTCATCACGATTCAGTTGTCATAGCAAACACAATTTCACATATTAGATAAAAAAAGTCTTCTGACAGCAAATACGACAAAAGCAATGTAATCATCATCCGCAGCAGCAGCGTCAACATCTTCGCCATGTGTATCAGTCTGAATCATAATTCCCCATGGTGTGTCATCTTCTTCATCGTCCTCAACGTCCTCGAACCTTGGCTTCTTCTTGATCAACTCTTGTATGTCCACAACACGACAGGCAATATTTTCGCCGGTGTCATTGACGTGATGGCTCTCAAAGATATTAGGAACATCTGTGTTATCTTGTACATCAGGAGCAGTGTAAGCATCATCTTTTTGTGCAACTTCATTAAACGAATTCCTCTGCTCAAACCTTTGCAATACTCTCCAGTCATCGCTATGTGTCTTCCAAGAAAAATATCTGTGTTGCTTGATTTGCCAAAATAAAAGGCTCGTTGGTTTGGTACGCCGCCTTGACATTGATGGATTTGAAATAATCATCAGCTTTGGGTTTTGCGATCCTGGAAAATAGGTTATACCAACGACAACACAACAGAACCGCACACCGATGATCCTCGAAACTGGGGATATACTGCAACTGAACAATGTCTGTTATGTTAGCATACATTTCAGTTGTCTCTTTGTCATACGTATCCGTGCTCATGATGGCACTGTTTTGTGTCTTCCTGCCTTCGTCTCGTGCAAGGGTGTTGTAGCGCACATCTCCAACAGCGCAAGATTCATAATGTCTTACCCGAGTATCAGGACCCATTGCTAGTGAGTAAAGGGCATCATCAACTGCCTACCCATCCTCCCGCATCTTCTTAACCTATGGTTAGAAAATAGACAAGCTGATCATCTTATGTACTCAACATATTAAAAAAACTGACAGTGCACTTCAAAAGCTTACATGGTTCTTGAACCATTTCGCAAATCCTACCATAACCAGTTTGTCAATGTTTCTCGGATTTTCCGGCAGTAACTCTTCTTTGTAGATGCTGCACAACATAGTGATCGCGTCAAACATCTAAATATATAAGAATGTGCTGCTGCTACATCTTGAGCTTGCGTTGGTTTTCCTCGAAGAGGAGAGGGCGATGCAGCAATAGTAGCGTAAGTATTTACCTCAGTTTTTGAGAACCAAGGTATCAATCCAGTAGGAGGCTTCTCAAAAAGTCCCATGAACCTACACAAACAAACAAAGAACTCGCAACCAACGCGATAAAGGGGTTGTCAATCCCTTCACGGCAACTTGCGAAAGTGAGATCTGATGGAGATAGTATGATAAGATAACTATATTTTTGGTATTTTATATTATAGATGCAGAAAATAAGGATGCAAATAAAAGTAGATTGGAAGCAAATATGATAAGAGATAGACCCGGTGGCCATAGGTTTCACTAGAGGCTTCTCTTGAGAGCATAAGTATTACGGTGGGTGAACAAATTACTGCCGAGCAATTGATAGAAAAACGAATAATTATGAGATTATCTAGGCATGATTATGTATATAGGCATCACATCCATAACAAGTAGACCGACTCCTGCCTGCATCTACTACTATTACTCCACACATCGACCGCTATCCAGCATGCATCTAGATTATTAAGTTCATAAGAACAGAGTAACGCATTAAGCAAGATGACATGATGTAGAGGGATAAAATCAAGCAATATGATATAAACCCCATATTTTTATCCTCGATGGCAACAATAAAATACGTGTCTTGCAACCCTTTCTATCACTGGGTAAGAACACCGCAAGATTGAACCCAAAGCTAAGCACTTCTCCCATGGCAAGAAAGATCAATCTAGTAGGCCAAACCAAACCGATAATTCGAAGAGACTTGCAAAGATAACTCAATCATATAAAAGAATTCAGAGAAGATTCAATTATTATCCATAGATAAATATGATCATAAACCCACAATTCATCGGATCTTGACAAACACACCGCAAAAGGAGATTACATCGAATAGTTCTTCACAAGAGAGGGGAAGAACATTGTATTGAGATCAAAAAAGAGAGAAGAAGCCATCTAGCTAATAACTATGGACCCGTAGGTCTGTGGTAAAATACTCACAACTCATCGGAGAGGCAAGGATGTTGATGTAGAAGCCCTCCGTGGTGGATTCCCCCCCCCCCCCGGCAGAACGCGGGCGACGGCTCCAAGATGGGATCTCGCGGATACAGAAGGTTACGGGGGTGGAAATTGTGTTTCGGGTGCCTCCTGGATGTTTTCGGGGTACATAAGCTTATATAGGTGGAATAAGTACTTCGGTGGACGCCTGAGGGGCCCATGAGACAGGGGGCACGCCCTATAGGGGCGAGCGCCCTCCTATCTCGTGGAGGCTCCGGTTGTTTCTTGACTTGCACTCCAAGTCCTCTGGATCACGTTTGTTCCAAAAATCACGCTCCCGAAGGTTTCATTCTGTTTGGACTCCGTTTGATATTCGTTTTTTTCGAAACACTGAAATAGGCAAAAAACAACAATACGGGTTGGGCCTCCGGTTAATAGGTTAGTCCCAAAAATGATATAAAGGTGTAAAATAAATCCCATAAACATCCAAAACAGGTAATATAATAGCATGGAACAATCAAAAATTATAGATATGTTGGAGACCTATCAAGCATCCCCAAGTTTAATTCCTGCTCGTCCTCGAGTAGGTAAATGATAAAAAAGAAATTATTGATGTGGAATGCTACCTAGCATAATTCTCAATGTAATTTTCTTTATTGTGGCATGAATGTTCATATCCACATGACTCAAGATAAAAGCTTATAAAACATAAAAATAATAATGCTTCAAAGCATACTAACAAATAATCATGTCCTATCAAAATAACATAGCCAAACAAAGCTTATCCCTACAAAATCATATAGTTAGGCCATGCTTCATTTCCATTACACAAAATACTCCCATCATGGACAACCCCGATGACGAGCCGAGCAATTGGTTCATACTTTTTAACGCGCTTCAGCTTTTCAACTCTTACGCAATACATGAGCGCAAGCCATGGACATAGCACTATGGTGGCCAAATATGGTGGTTGTGAGGACAAAAAGTGTGAGAAGATAGTCTCACATCAACTAGGCGTATCAACGGGCTATGGAGATGCCCATCAATAGATATTAATGTGAGTGAGTAGAAATTGCCATGCAATGGATGTACTAGAGCTATAAATATAAGAAAGCTCAACAAAAGAAACTAAGTGGGCGTGCATCCAACTTGCTTGCTCACGAAGACCTAGGGCATTTTGAGGAAGCCCATCATTGGAATATACAAGCCGAGTTCTATAATGAAAAATTCCCACTAGTATATGAAAGTGACAACATATGAGACTCTCTATCATGAAGATCATGGTGTTATTTTTGAAGCACAAGTGTGGAAAAAGAGATAGTAGCAATTGTCCCTTCTCTCTTTTTCTCTCATTTTATTTTTTTATTTTTTTATTTTTCTCCTTCTCTTTTTCTTTTTTCTTTTTTCTTTCTTCTCTTTTTTTCCTTTTTTTCTTTTTCTTTGTGGGCTTCTTTGGCCTCTTTTATTTTTATAAAGTCTGAAGTCCCATCCCGACTTGTGGGGGGATAGTCTTCATCATCGTTTCCTCACTGGGACAATGCTCTAATAATGAAGATCAGCACACTTTTATGGATTTACAACTCAAGAATTACAACTCAAAGCTAGAACAAAATATGACTCTATATGAATGCCTCCGGCAGTGTACCGGGATATGCAATGAATCAAGAGTGACATGTATGAAAATTATGAAGGTGGCCTTTCCACAAATACAATGTCAACTACATGATCATGCAAAGAGCAATAGACAATGATGAAACGTGTCATAATAAACGGAACGGTGGAAGGTTGCATGGCAATATATAATGGAATGGATATGGAAATGCCATAATAGGTAGGTATGGTGGCTATTTTGAGGAAGGTAAATAAAGGGTTTATGCTACCGGCGAAAATTGCGCGGTAAAATAGAGGATAGCTAAGTGGAAGGATGAGTGTGCGTATATCCATGGACTCTCATTAGTCATAAAGAACTCATATACTTATTGCTAAAATCTACTTAGCCCTCGAAGCCAAGTATTACTACGCAAGCCCCAAGAGGGATAGATTGGTAGGAAAAAATTCCATCGCTCGTCCCCGACTGCCACTCATAAGGAAGACACTCAAAAGAGCACCTAGTGTTTAACATAAGGAACTATAGCAAATTCGTCTTCATAAATATTGGAATCATGGCCACAAGAATAGCAAGCATCATGTTCGTCAAGGGATATTTCAACCAAATCATCGGAATCATCATAATCTATAGATTCATGCATATCATTATTTTCTTCCAAAGCAATGGTCATTCTTTCAATATATTCTTGGACATGGACATTATGAGCAAAGTTTTCATTGCAATACTTAAGTATGACGGAATTTTCAGACTTGTTAAG
The DNA here is from genome assembly GCA_021605205.1 of Aegilops longissima. Classification (NCBI taxonomy): domain Eukaryota; kingdom Viridiplantae; phylum Streptophyta; class Magnoliopsida; order Poales; family Poaceae; genus Aegilops; species Aegilops longissima. Next base: position 41,327,891 of record CM038682.1, on the reverse strand, counting down.
AGTAAAATCATACTTTTCAATCAAAGAAGCAACTTCATGAGCACCCTTAAAAACGATAAATTCTTCAATTTGTTCGATATCATAGTAACTATAAACACCCTTTGCATAAGAAGATAAAATTTAGTTATCATTGAACTCACATAGGTAGGGAAGGTGTTTTTCAGGGTTCTTAGAGCAACAAATAAAATCACAAATTTCACAAAGATTCGAAGCATAACATAGGAAACTGTTTATATGAAACCATAAAACTTTCCCTTTTTCCGAAAAACGATGACGCAAGCATGCTCATCTAAAGATTTCCCATCAACTAGGCTAGTTGGGGTTTCAACACGAGCACATAAGGATCGAAGATGATCCAAGTAGAACACTTTAAGTGGATCCATATCAATAGATTTTTAGCAAGCAAAGATGCAAGCACATAAAAGGCATATGGAGACACGAGCAAACAAAAAGACAAGCAAAAGAGAGGAGATTGGGAAAGATAGAGCGAATAAAACAGCAAGGGTGAAGTGGGGGAGAGAAAACGAGAGGCAAATGGCAAATAATGTAAATGCGAGGGAGATGAGTTTGTGATGGGTACTTGGTATATCTTGACTTGAGCGAAGACCTCCCTGGCAACGGCGCCAGAAATCCTTCTTGCTACGTCTTAAGCTTGCGTTGGTTTTCCTCGAAGAGGAGAGGGTGATGCAGCAATAGTAGCGTAAGTATTTCCCTCAGTTTTTGAGAACCGAGGTATCAATCCAGTAGGAGGCTTCTCAACAAGTCCCACGAACTGACACAAACAAACAAAGAACTCACAACCAACGCGATAAAGGGGTTGTCAATCCCTTCACGGCTACTTGCGAAAGTGAGATCTGATAGAGATAGTATGATAAGATAAATATATTTTTGGTATTTTATAATATATATGCAGAAAATAAAGATGCAAATAAAAGTAGATTGGAAGCAAATATGATAAGAGATAGACCCAGGGCCATAGGTTTCACTAGAGGCTTCTCTCGAGAGCATACGTATTACGGTTGGTGAACAAATTACTGCCGAGCAATTGATAGAAAAGAAAATAATTATGAGATTATCTAGGCATGATCATGTATATAGGCATCACGTCCATAACAAGTAGACTGACTCCTGCCTGCATCTACTACTATTACTCCACACATCGACCGCTATCCAGCATGCATCTAGAGTATTAAGTTCATAAGAACAGAGTAACGCATTAAGCAAGATGACATCATGTAGAGGGATAAACTCAAGCAATATGATATAAACCCCATCTTTTTATCCTCGATGTCAACAATACAATACGTGTCTTGCAACCCTTTCTGTCACTGGGTAAGAACATCGCAAGATTGAACCCAAAGCTAAGCACTTCTCCCATGGCAAGAAATATCAATCTAGTAGGCCAAACCAAACCGATAATTCGAAGAGACTTGCAAAGATAACTCAATCATATAAAAGAATTCAGAGAAGATTCAATCATTATCCATAGATAAATCTGATCATAAACCCACAATTCATCGGATCTTGACAAACACAACGCAAAAAGAGATTACATCGAATAGTTCTTCACAAGAGAGGGGAAGAACCTTGTATTGAGATCCAGAAAGAGAGAAGAAGCCATCTAGCTAATAACTATGGACCCATAGGTCTGTGGTAAACTACTCACAACTCATCAGAGAGGCAAGGATGTTGATGTAGAAGCCCTCCGTGGTGGATTCCCCCTCCGGCAGAACGCCGGCAACGGCTCCAATATGGGATCTCGAAGATACAGAAGGTTACGGTGGTGGAAATTGTGTTTCGGGTTCCTCCTGGATGTTTTCAGGGTACGTAGGCTTATATAGGAGGAAGAAGTACGTCGGTGGACACCCGAGGGGCCCATAAGACAGGGGGGCGCGCCCTATAGGGGGGGGGGGCGCCCTCCTATCTCGTGGAGGCTCCGGCTGTTTATTGACTTGCACTCCAAGTCCTCTAGATCACGTTCGTTCCAAAAATCACGCTCCCGAAGGTTTCATTCCGTTTGGACTCCGTTTGATATTCCTTTTCTTCGAAACACTGAAATAGGCAAAAAAAACAACAATACGGGCTGGGCCTCCGGTTAATAGGTTAGTCCCAAAAATGACATAAATGTGTAAAATAAAGCCCATAAACATCCAAAACAGGTAATATAATAGCATGGAACTATCAAAAATTATATATACGTTGGAGACGTATCATCTGCAAGTTTAGTAGATTACGATGTATAAGCTATAGTACTGCACTTACTTGATATAAGGTAGTATCTCAGGATAGTTATTCAACACATACCAAACCATTTTGTCCAAATCCTTAGGTTTGTCCTCTTGTCGACTCTTCCCTGTAACTCGAACAGAATAATCGAAAACATTGAGCCTGGGATTGTCTTCACTCACCTCTTTGCTAAGCTGATCAGCTGTTTCAATTTATTTTGAGCAGAATGTTAACGCTTCTGTAGCAATGTAGGCCTCTGCAATGGAACCCTCGGGTCTAGCTCTGTTCCTAACATAGCCCTTGAAAGTACCTACCGCCTTTCAATAGGGTACATCCAGCCGTACTGTACTGGACCTCTAAGTTGTGCCTCATCAGGTAGATGAACAAACAAATGCACCATCACATCGAAGAAGGCTGGAGGATATATCTTCTCAAGGTCGCATATGATAGTTGGTATCTTGTCTCTAAGACGCTTGAAAGCATCTATCCTGATATTTCTACTGCAGAGTTCCTTGAAGAATTGTCCCAACTCTGCAACTGCTCTGTATAAGTCAGGGCGGCCTAATCCTCTAAGGATAACAGGTAAAACCCTTTGAATTAGGACATGGCCGTCATGAGTTTTCAACCCTTGTACCTTGTTTCCATGTGCACTGACTCTCCTTTCAGGGTTGGAAGCAAATCCATGTGGGAATCTCACACGTGATAGGACCTCGCAGAATTCTTTTCTTTTTACCTTGTCCAAGACGTACACAGCTGGTGCCATATCCCGTAGTTTGCCTTCATCTTGCACCTGCAAGTCCTTTCTGATACCCAGGTATGTCAAATCAATCCTAGATTTTAAGGTATCTTTCGTCTTGCCTTCAAAATTAAGAAGTGTGCCGATAATGCTGTCACATATATTTTTCTCGATGTGCATCACATCAAGATTATGCCGCAGATCCAAATCTTTCCAATACTCCAAGTCCCACAAAGTGGACCTACGGGTAAACAATAATCTCTCTTCTGCCCTGCCACGCTTCCTTTTCCCGCTACCATTACCAGGATGGTTTCCTGGTGTAATATGCCTGACCTTCTCTTATTCCACTTGCAAATCATCGGCGGTGAGCCTCTTTGGCGTATCACGGTTTTCATGCTTTGCATTGAACACATGTCTTCGGTATTTTATAGGATGCGGCATGTCCTTGGCAAGGAAACGGCGGTACTCCTGGTTCCTAGAATGCCACAGTACATCCTCTCTTGTTTCAGCATCATGAAACAACCTCTGCAATCTTGGTGTAATAGGAAAATGTCTCAGAACATTATGAGGAATCCTCTTCACAGCATCGCCATCTTTCCATCTTGATGATTTGCATTTCGGGCATTCACTTAAGTTAGCATAATCCTTCCAGAACAGAACACAATTATTCTTACAAACATGGATCATATCATATCCAATTCCAACTTCTCGAAGGAAATTCTTCATTTTACTGTGGGTGTGTGGGAGCTCAAACGCATCTGGGAAAGATTTGCGGAAAGGAGCCAAAATCACATCGAATGATTTGTTGGTCATCCGCTCAGATGTCTTCACCTGAAGAAAGGTGACCATAGCTGAGAATACTTGACAATACTGACAGCTTATTTCCTGGGGTGACAGCAACGTTGCATTGTTCCAACATGCGGGCCCACCGTTTTTCTTCTGCAGGTGAAAGTTCACGGAATGCACGAGCATTTCGTAGAATTGTTTCAATGTTGGTCAAACTCACTATCTCCGCCACCACCACCTCCTCCTCCTCTTCCACCTGAGCATCAGGCAATTCAAGATGGTGATCTGCTGCTTCCACGTAGTCAATAACATTGACGTTCACAGCTTCACCATGATGAACCCACCTAGTATATGTGACCGACATCCCATACAACTGCTACACGGGCAGAGCACATCTGATTTTGGACCACCGTACTCAGCTCTGATAAAGTTCATGAAGTTTTCAACTCGCTCGACATATGCAGCGGAGAATTTTCGAGCAGAAGTTATCCAAGTCATGTCCATCTGTTAGACATACAAATTAGTTCTTCTACTAGGTATTACAGGAAAAACATATATGCTTCTTTATGAAGTCTAGAAAAAAAATACCTAGGTCGATGTCTAAAGCTATGGCAAGATATTTGGACGAGCAGATCTAAGTAACGAAATATACGTAAAGCTAATTAAGCAAACAGATTTGAGTGCTAAATTATGGCAGGCTGTTTCAGCAGTCAATGAGGCCGAGCACACAGCCATCAAACTAACGAAGGTCATCACAGCAACAAAGATCGAGTATAAAACGGTGTAGAGCTATTTCACCTAATAGATTGGCTACTAGACCATGGCAATCTACGTCACAATAATTATATGGCAGGATATTTTAGCAACTAATTGGCCTTGGCATGCCATCTCAGCTAAGCAGATTGAGTGCAAAACAGGGCAAGGAAGCTTCTTAAGCAGAGCATATTGACAGAAACTATTTCGGGAAACAATGAGATTAACAGCGTCTATCAGCTAACATTCAGCGCTACACCGACAGGAACGATGCCTCAGTCTAGAATGCGCATAATGTGGGAGAAGCTAACCGCCGTGTGTCTCCACACGTACGTCGCCAGCGGTGGTGGCGCTGACCGCCATGCGCCTCCACAAGAACGTAGCCAGAGGTGGCGGTACGGCTAGAGGACGGCAGTCTACGAGAACGTACTATGGGAGCGAGAGGATATCCGTGCGTCCCCTCGATGAACCGCGGCGCCGACGTATCGGCGCGGCAGGGAGGGCGGCTTTGGCGGAGCGAATGGAGTGGAGGGGGAGGGGGATTGGGAAATATTATTGGCTAGTTGGCCGAAGGGCGGTTGAATCGGTTTTGGGGGGAATTTTTGTGTGTGGGTGGGGGAGGATTTTAGCGCGGTGGGTGGGGGGAGTTTGGCGCATGGTCGGTTTCTCGAAGTGCAGTCCCACGTGTCAGTGAAGAGGCAAGCCGAAGCACGTTCCGTTTGCGTGAGCCGTGTGCAGGACCGAACGTGTGTGGGGTGCAATGCGACCGCGACAGGAGTGATGTGAGTGTACCGCCATTTTTCCTTTTAAACTAGGTGCTTCACCCCTCAAAAAAAATGTTGCTTCGCGCTATCCATCGATACTACTACTAGAAATCCGGTAATGCCGACTAAAATGGCGCGGCCGTGTCTTTGCCCGCGCGATATGCTGGGAGGTTGGCTTAGTTGGGTTTTTAGGACGAGTAATGCCACACCTATGTAATCCCAGTTACGTAATTAATGTAATGTGAAACGTGTGAGCTGTTGATTGTAGATTGGGGATAGGGAGGGGCCCACCACCATGAAAAACAGGGGAGGAGAGAGAGAGGCAATTTACGTTAACCCTTTCATAGGTTCCCGTAGATGTAGAAAGATGTGAAATGCCTGAATGTGTAGTGGACGTACAATTGGAGTGCCTAAGATAATTTGTGTATGTATAGACCCTATGTGTTTATTTTACTTCGCATGTTACATTTGTCTCGGTTCAATAAAAAGCAGAGTTGGTGATGATGGTGTGCCTGTCATCCTGCAATATAGGTTGTCCGATCTATATCGAACGGATACGAAGGAAACTATGAAAATTTACCCACACTCCTCTCCACATTTGGAGATAAGGCTTTCCCTCGTTCATCCTTTTCTCCCACAAGATCTTGATCTTCCGTGCAACGCACGGGCATCTTGCTAGTACTCCTACAATATGTATACTATTGTGAAAGTTCATATACACCGGCCAAGATTAATGCAAACACGGCAGATTTTCATTACATTTCGAACTTTTATAGGACAGAAAAATAAAAGAAACCCGACCCAAAACCTATTCTACGGCGGCGATCAACATCCTCCATCTACGATCTCTATGTAAAGGGGGAGGGGTTCAAGACCCATGAAGTGAAGGTGCGGTCTCCGGCGAGGAAGAGTAGAACACGAGATACAAACAGGCCAGTTGGCACACCATGCCCTGCCACCTCCCATGCCCTACTCATCCTCGGATGAGTCGCCGACCTCGGCGGTGCCGGACGTTGGATGGCGGAACATAGGACGCGTGGCTGACGGTGCTCCTGTCGTCGGCCGCCAGCGTGGCCACCACTTGTGCGGTCGCTTCCGCGTCCGGCTATGCCGCTATTGCGTCGTGAGAGGCGACTTGAGCGAGGGTGGCGACCTCGAGCTTCATCCCCGAAGACAAGCTCTCCCGTAGAGTGTTCGCACTTGCGGTCATGGCAGATGTGGTGCCAGGTAGGAGGACGATGCGCTATGGTGTGGAGGTTAGCTGGGCGTTGCCGCTTTAAGTATAGCATTTCGGTGAGGCCAAGCGTCCGGGTGCGTCATTAAGTCGCCGGAGTTGGTTCCTCGGGCACCGAGCCTCTTAAGGACGACATACAAACAGACGGCATAAATGCGGGCAGCTGGCGCCGATTGGAACGCATTGCGACGACGCCGAGGGACGAGGTTTTGGTGTGCCAGGGTAGTCAGCTGCGGTCGTGGCAACGTTGGAGATGCCCTTTGCTCACATGCGATCCCCGCATGTCATTGAAAAAGCAAGACGACCCGGCATGGTCTCAGGTCCATGATACGTCTCCAACGTATCTATAATTTATGAAGCATTCATGCTATTATATTATCTATTTTGAATGATTGCGAGCTTTATTATACACTTCTATATTACTTTTGGGACTAACCTATTAACCGAAGGCCCAACCCATATTGTTGTTTTATTGCCTGTTTAAGTATTTCGAAGAAAAGGAATATCAAACGGAGTCCAAACGGAACGAAACCTTCGGCAGCGTGATTTTTGGGAAGAATATGATCCGGGAGACTTGGAGTGCAAGCCAGGGGAGCGTCGAGGAGGCCACGAGATAGGAGGGCGCGCCCACCCCTCCTGGGCGCGCCCACCCCTCCTGGGCCCCTCGAGCAACCCCCGACCGACTTTTTTCGCCGTCCCACGTACCCTAAAAACATCATCGGAGAAGATAGATCAGGAGTTCCGCTGCTGCAAGCCTCTGTAGCCACCAAAAACCTATCGGAAGCCCATTCCGGCACCCTATCGGAGGGGGATCCTTCACCGGTGGCCATCTTCATCATTCCAGCGCTCTCCATGACGAGGAGGGAGTAGTTCACCCTCGAGGCAGAGGGTATGTACCAGTAGCTATGTGTTTGATCTCTCTCTCTCGCGTTCTCTCTCGTGTTCCCTCTATGACACAATCTTGATGTATCCCGAGCTTTGCTATTATAGTTGGATCTTATGATGTTTCTCCCCCTCTACTCTCTTGTGATGAATTGAGTTTTCCCTTTGAAGTTATCTTATCGGATTGAGTCTTTAATGATTTGAGAACACTTGATGTATGTCTTGTCGTGCTTATCTGTGGTGACAATGGGATATCATGTGCCACTTGATATGTTTTGGTGACCAGCTTGCGGGTTCCTCCCATGAACCTATGCATAGGGGTTGGCACACGTTTTCGTCTTGACTCTCCGGTAGAAACTTTGGGGCACTCTTTGAAGTACTTTGTGTTGGTTGAATAGATGAATCTGAGATTGTGTGATGCATATCGTATAATCATGCCCACGGATACTTGAGGTGACAATGGAGTATCTAGGTGACATTAGGGTTTTGGTTGATTTGTGTCTTAAGGTGTTATTCTAGTACGAACTCTTGAATAGATTGATCCGAAAGAATAACTTTGAGGTGGTTTCGTACCCTACCATAATATCTTCGTTTGTTCTCTGCTATTAGTGTCTTTGGAGTGACTCTTTGTTGCATGTTGAGGGATTGTTATATGATCTATCTATGTTATTATTGTTGAGATAACTTGCACTAGTGAAAGTATGAACCTTAGGCCTTGTTTCCTAGCATTGCAATACCGTTTACGCTCACTTTTGTTACTTGCTACCTTGCTGTTTTTATAAATTCAGATTACAAATACCTTTATCTACTATCCATATTGCACTTGTATCACCATCTCTTCGCCGAACTAGTGCACCTATACAATTTACCATTGTATTGGGTGTGTTGGGGACACAAGAGACTCTTTGTTATTTGGTTGCAGGGTTGTTTGAGAGAGACCATCTTCATCCTACGCCTCCCATGGATTGATTAATCTTAGGTCATCCACTTGAGGGACATTTGCTACTGTCCTACAAACCTGTGCACTTGCAGGCCCAACAACGTGTACAAGAAGAAGGTTTTGTAGTAGACATCAAGCTCTTTTCTGGCGCCGTTGCCGGGGAGGTGAGTTGTTGAAGGTATATCTGTAGATCTTGCAATCGAATCTTTTTGTTTCTTGTTTTATCACTAGTTTAGTCTATAAAAGAAAACTAAAAAAATGGATTTGATTTTGTCTCATACACTACATCTTTTTCATATCTTTCGTGAGAATGATGGTAAGGAAAATTGTGCTCAAGTGCTAGAAGAAGAAATCTATAAAATGTTTATCACTAAAACTTTGCATGATGAGCATGCTTGCAATGTTGTTAGTATAAATTCCTTGAATACACATGATGCTAATGATATGCAAAGCCACAAGCTTGGGGATGCTATGTTTGATGAATATGATATTTTTTGTCCCCCAAGTTTTGATGAGAATATTTATTATGATGAAAGCATGCCTCCTATTTATGATGATTTATTGATGAAAGTGGATTTGGAAGAGTGTCAACCTTAGGAAGTAGTGATCCCACTATTTTGGAAGATGTTGAATCTTATTGTGATGAATATGAAAGTGGATTTGGAAGAGTGTCAACTTTATTTAGCGATGATTCCACTATCTTGGAAGAGGTTTCAATCGATTATGATGAGAACAAAGTTGCTACTTATGATGATTATTGTGCTGAAACTTATGCTATAAAAAGTAGTGATGGTTATATTTATAAAACTTGTCATGATTATGATTACCTTTTTTCTGAACATTATTCTTTTAATGTGGAAACAATTTATAGTATTCAAGTCTCTTATGATCCTCCCACCATTCCGAATGAGAAGAATTTTGCTTATATGGAGAGTAGTAAATTTTCTATGCTTGTAGATCATGAAAAGAATGCTTTGGGGTTCTGGTTATATTGTTAAATTCATTCATGATGCTACTGAAAACTATTATGAGGGAGGAACATATGCTTGTAGGAATTGCAATAATACCGAGTTTCCTCTCTATGTGTTGAAAATCTTAAAGTTATGCTTGTTTTGCCTTCCTATGCTAGTTGATTATTGTTCTCATAAGTTGTTCGCTCACAAAATCCCTATGCATAGGAAGTGGGTTAGACTTAAATGTGCTAGTCATATTCTTCATGATGCTCTCTTTATGTTTCAATTCTTATCTTTTATGTGAGCATCATATCATCATGCCTAGCTAGGGGCGTTAAACGATAGCTCTTGTTGGGAGGCAACCCAACTTTATTTTTGTTTCTTGCTTTTTGTTCCTGTTGAGTAATAAATAATTCATATAGCCTCTGGTTAGATGTGGTTTTATGTTTTAATTAGTGTTTGTGTCAAGTAGAACCTTTGGGAAGACTTGGGTGAAGTCATTACGATCTTGCTGTAAAATACAGAAACTTTAGCGCTCACGAGATTAGCTTCCATTTTTTACTGGAGAGTGCTTTTAGGTTGATTCGTTTTTCAGATGATTAATAGACAAATTCCTCAAGTTCACCAATTTATTTCATGATTTTTGGGGTTCCAAAAGTATACGTTTGATACAGATTACTACAGACTGTTCTGTTTTTGACAGATTCTGTTTTCATTGTGTTGTTTGCTTATTTTGATGAATCTATGGCTAGTATGTAAGGGTATGAACCATAGAGAAGTTATAATACAGTAGGTTTAACACCAATATGAATTTATAATGAGTTCATTACAGTACCTAAGTGGTGGTTTTATTATCTTATACTAACGGAGCTTACGAGTTTTATGTTGAGTTTTTTTTTGGTTGAAGTTTTCAAGTTTTGGGTGAAGATTCGATGGACTATGCAATAAGGAGTGGTAAGATCCTAAGCTTGGGGATTCCCAAGGCACCCAAGTTAATATTCAAGGACACCCAAGCAACTAAGCTTGGGGATGCCCCGGAAGGCATCCCCTCTTTCGTCTTCGTTCATCGGTAACCTTACTTGGAGCTATATTTTTATTCACCACATGATATGTGTTTTTCTTGGAGCGTAATTTTATTTTGTTAGTATTTGCTTGATGTTATTTAGATTAATGTTTTCCATCTTTATTTTCAATAAAAATGTCAAGGATAGCCTTTACCATGCTTATTTTGCAAGTATACATGTTGCTGTTTGAAAACAGAAAGTTTACCGCTGTTGCAAAAATTCCCTAGAAAAGTCAGAGAGTTATATAATGTTGAATATTTTTGCGTAATGAGCTCTGATAAATATTTTACAGTGTAGTATGTTTCTTTTAATTTTTGGAGTTAGGGAAGTATGATGAATCTTGCATTCTTTACAGACTATACTGTTTTGGCAGATTTCTGTTATGTTTGCATTGTTTGCATATGTTTGCTTGTTTGATGATTCTATTTTAGGATAGGAGTATTAAATATGCAGAGGCATTTAGTATGAAATGTTGAATAATAATTTTAGTAGTTTGTTACAATATAAAATGATAAGGTTTTGCATTGGTTTATACTAACCTATCTCGCGAGTTCTTGTTGGGTTTGTTGTGGATGAAGCTTTTGATAGAAAGAAGAGAAACCGAGATATAAAAAGGAATTAAGGATACACAAAAGCTCAAGCTTGGGGACGCCAAAGGCAGCCCAAGGCAATATTTAAATAAGTCTCAAGCATCTAAGCTTGGGGATGCCCCGGTAGGCATCCCACCTTGCTTCTTCAACAACTATCGGTTAGTATCGCTTGAACCAAATTTTTGCTTCGTCACATGAGTTGTGCTATCCTTGCAATGTCATTTTATTTTGCTTTGCTTGGTATTTGAATACAATACCAAGATCTGAAATTCTTAAATGAGAGAGAATATTCACATAGTTGCATAATTATTTGGCTACTCATTGATCTTCACTTATATCTTGTTGGAGTAGTTTGTCATTTACTCGTGTGCTTCACTTATATCCTATGAGTAAATGGTTGAATGAGTTGAATGTCATAAATCTGAATTTATATATGCCTCATTTGCTTATCCCATGGGGAGTAATAACTTCACATATAAGAAGTAGATGTTGTAAATTTATTGGAGGTTAGCAAGCATTGTATTGGTCATTTGAACAATTCATGAAAGAATATTGAAGGAAGAGAGACTTCACATATAAATATATTATCATAGAAATCTTTTATAATTGTGAGCACTCATTAAGTATGACATGCTAAAGAGTAGATGTTGGACCAGGAAGACAACGTAATGGGTTACGTTTTCTCACATCTCAGTTAAAGTATACTAGGGAAAAGCCGCACTATTGGTTTTTGGCGTATCAGTAGCGCGGGTAGCCGCACCACAGATACGGTGCTACAGTTAAATCTTAGCATTAAGGCCTGCTGGCATGCACTACTGCCATATCTACTTAGTAGTAGAGCTTTCCCAGACAACCGTTACTGGTAATTACTAGTAGTGCTTCTCTTCACCCACACTACTACTATTTTTTTCATATTCTATTTCTTTTAAATTTTAGGTCGTATTCATACACATTGATACAATTTTTCATACAATAGCAATTTAGAGATTGTTTTTACATTACAATCATTTATTAAATAACTAGGTGAAAGAACCACAGATTAGTTCCAAATGGATGGATCCTAAGTGACCAAGTCATGGATTATCACGATAATCCATGAGTTGATCACTTAGGATCCATCCACTTAAAATTAATCCGGGATTCTTTCACCCAATGATATAATAACGTACTCATCATCATCATCATCATCATCATATTAATATAAAAACTCTTGCAACATATCATCACGAACAACACTAGCTAATAATCACTAGTCGTCAGCCCGTGCACCTGCATGGGCTAGTATTTTGAGCTACACGCAAATAATACTTCGACTATACATTGGAGAATATGAATCAAGATATTTATCATTGGCTCGAGATACTAATTATTTATTCAACCAACAAATAGCATGCATCAACACATTACCTTTTTTTAATATAGGTCTTGTAATTAAGTAAAATTAAAAATCATAGATACATAGTTATAGGCAACTAATTTTGAGTCTAAGAAGTTAAGCGGAAAGGAACTCCATAGGAAGTATCAAATTTGTAATGACACTACCCGCACCAGCTTTTCCGATGCTCCTTGTATGACTGATGACGCACAAAGTTCTACAACAACACGATGCACTCAAACAATTTCTGCAAAATATATTTGTTTAAACAGCAGAATCATCAGTGTTATCTCAAATATTTTTTTAATGGTTTGAAATGACAATAAGATGTAAACATAAACGGACGAATTTGAGCCGATTGTAAAATTGACCGAGATGTTAGAAAGACATAATGTACATGTAAATTAGTTATGCAAATCAAATGTGAGCATTATGTGAAAAGCAAGTGGTTAAATGTACATCTCAAAACAATATATGAAGTGTTACAGAAATTTGAAGATTACATATGATACTCTTTAGAGCAGCAATGTTGGACACTTCTATAGGTGGATCGTGCATAGCACTTAATATAGCACATCATTCTGATAAGTAACTTAATGCTTGACTATATAATATGCTCTATTTGGAGCATCATTCATTTGGTGATTTTCTCAAAATACCATGGACTGTACATAGGAAACTAACACTGGGGAGCCCAATACATCATTAGATCTAACAAAGAGAAGACCGAAATATACGGAAACCTTGCTGTTTCAGTGACTGGTGCCGGCAAATATCATTCTGAGAAATACATTTCTCGATGAGCTCTCAGCTTATTACCTTTGCGTGGAAAAGGAGGCCAGATAAGGATCCCCTGGATATAACAGAACTAAAATCAAGCCTGCGAAAAAAAACATGGATAAATATTTCTAGACTTGGAGTAATATAAAACAAAACATCCCACTATTAATGCAAACCATAGAAGCACGGCATCCTCTGACTTCAAGATTGCATTCCCATCTGTGACTAATTCCACCAGCAAACATTGCAAATAGAGAAGATCACAGAACCTGAATTCATCCATTGAAAAGGATATAAATCAATAGAACACGGTGTTATGATGAGATCATGGCATCAACAGTGTTCCTATCTAGCCTAAAAGCTCAAAGGAGGCAACACAGTTTACATCTTGCTTGTTACAGACTTCAGATTATTTCTTGCTTTTCTCCCGGTCTCCCTGTCGTCAGGTAGCACTTTATTTTCATAGAGGAGATATTGTACCGCGCCGGCACGGTGTGATATAGGGAACGTTGGTGTGAGAGATTGAAGTCGTTCATGTTAGACTAAAGCCACCGTGGATACAAATTACTGTTCTACAATTACAACAATTTTTGCATGCATCTGTATGTGCAGTCTGCGCTCCTTCCGTAATTTGTTTAAAAAGGGCAGTGAATTTCAAGATTCCAAAGAGAGCCTGGATGTTCCTTTTGACATAATTTGAAGGAAATAATGAACTTTAACATAGAAGGCATGGTACGTACTAAAGCACAACCATCTACCAACATACAATGTTTTACTGAACTAAAAGACTCACCAATTAAGCAAAAGCCTAAATAATTTATTGTCAAGCACTTGTGCACTAAAAACCAACTTTGAAAAGGAAGAAACACATATCATGTTAAAACTGCAGGGAGAAATTTCAGGAAAGTGAAAGAACTTAGACAACATGGAAGAGGACGTTGCTCAGAGCCACACCAATCCTCCAACCTTGACGACATACCATCTCCTCAAATAACAAACGACCATGGTGCTTCGACGCTTCTGACACAATCAATAAACATAATATCTTGATCAATTTATAAAATCCGAGTGCTATTCGTGAAAGAAAGTACAGTCTTACCTCAACCATTCCATGTGTATGGGAGCAATTGAGATACAAATCAACAGAAATTTGAACCTAGTCTTGGCCACACAAAAATTAAGATCAGGTCAAGATTGCTCCTTATTGCAGCTGCAGCTGCACCGAGCACCATCACACTTCTTCAAGCCTAACTGGCTCGACTACTCTGCCCCACATGGGAACTTGGATCAGAATTTTAGTCGGAACAACGCGAGGAGGGGCATCATATTCATACCAGAGTATTAAAGGCTGCAGCGCCAGACATACAAATGGAGCCGGTATAGCATGGAGATATGGTAGGAGGCTAGGAGCATCTAAGCGAGGATGTGGCGATACAACAACTAGGGTCAATGGAACTAACGGCCAGGGCCTTTCGTCGCGCTCTTCGTCACCTAGAATCTTGCTGCATTGCCAGGCTCCACGCCCAAGTTCCCCATGTTGGGCGTGGCCTTCATCCTGCTAGACTCAGATTCTCATTGCTTCTAGGTATGCATGGGGTTAGGTTTCACCTTGTTGGGCGTGGCCTTCTCCAACCTGGTGGACTCAAATGCCTGTTGGTTCTAGGCATATGCGTGAGGTTGGTTTCCCCTTGCTGGGTGTGGCGTCCACCGCCCTGACGGCGCTGGATAACTCCGACCTCGTTCAAACAATCTGGCCATGTTGTTCATGTCTGGTAGCAACAACGCTACCTACGCGAGGAGGAAGAGAAGGGCATGCATCCAGGGGAGAGGATGAGGACCGTGCATCTCCAAATTTTTAGCGCTGGAGTATAAATCGTATATACTTGGGTCTCTAGCCACGGTGGCTTATTTGATCAGAACTGTAGATCCCTCAAAAAAAGATCTAAACATAAATCATAAATCATTTTTTATCCATACGTGTAGGTTAGTTCAGGTTTGGTGTTTTTTTTGAGAAACAGGTTTGGCGTTTGTCACGTGTATGTTGGGTATTTTTTTCACCGTGAGTGTACATAAATCGTGGGGTTAAGATTGATTGATTATATAGATCAACGGTGTAATTAATTTTAATGATGTGGATTAATATGGAGTCTCGTATGGTGCCTCCAATTAGTAAATATAAGATTGTCATGGATCATTCAAACATGTTGAGCTTGCCTTTCCCCCTCATTCTAGCCAAAATTACTTGCACCAAGTAGAGATACTACTTGTGCTTCCAAATATCCTTAAACCCAGTTATTGCCATGATAGTCCACCATACCTACCTAAGGATTGAGTAAGATCCTTCAAGTAAGTTGTCATCAGTGCAAGCAATAAAAATTGCTCTCTAAATATGCATGACTTATTAGTGCGAAGAAAATAAGCTTTGTAGGATCTTGTTATGGAAGCAATAAAAGTGACGGACTGCATAATAAAGGTCCATATACAAGGGGCAATATAAAGTGACGTTCTTTCGCATTAAGATTTTGTGTATCCAACCCTAAAAGCGCATGGCAACCACTGCTTCCCGCTGCGAAGCGCCTATCTTTTACCTTATGTCTTTTACTTTATGCAAGAGTCAAGGTGATTTTCACCTTTCCCTTTTTATTTTATCCTTTGGCAAGTACTTTGTGTTGGGGTGATCCTGATATATATATCCAATTGGATGTAAGTTTGCATGAACTATTATTGTTGATATCACCCAAAGGTGAATACGTTTGGAGGCCACATTAGAAGCCCCTATCTTTCTCTGCGTCTGATTTAAACTCCATAAGCACAAGTATTGCGTGAGTGTTAGCAATTGTAGAAGACTATATGATAGTTGAGTATGTGGAGTTTGCTAAATCAAAAGCTCTGACATAGACACTACTAGGGAAAAGGCTAGCAGTAGCGCGGGTTTTAGGTGTATCAGTAGCGCGGGGAGGGGCGCTACTAATAAGGCGCTACAGCTAACACATAGCAGTAGCGCATGGTCACCGGCGCTACTGCTACACAAGTGTAGCGGCAACGCGGTTGTTGGAAACTCGCTACAGCTAGTAGCTCTAGCGCGCTTTGCAATGACGTGCTACTGCTATAGCGGCGCTGCTGCTAACTTTTATACACTCGCTACTGCTAATTTAACAGGTTTTTTGTTTTTTTTGGGCATATTTGTTTTGTATTTGAACAGGCTTCTTCTATTTGAACAGGCTTTATAGAAGAATCTTTAGCACATAGAAATGTCATCATGATACACATACAAATGCCTGCGAGACCATAAATGTAATCATAGCATATACATACAAATAGTCTCATCATAATCATCATCCAACACAAAGTGGTCTCTCGTCATCATCTCGAAAATAGTGATAAAAGTCCTCGATTACTTGCAAATACATTGTCATCCATCTAAACAATGGTATACGCGAGAAGAGCTATCACTTTGAGTACATGAGTTCGTATCCCTCTCTCGCATTAGCGTGAACCTAAACTAACTACTGCCTGTCGCTCGGAAACCGGAAACCGGTAATAGGTGGGCCTGACACTCCAGCCACTCGTCGTATATATACTCTGGGCGTAGCACTTCTTCGCCATCGATGATCTATGCACCTGCATCGTCACATGAGTCGATTATATGCAACATATATAGTTGAGCAACAGAAAGAGACAGACTTGACAAAAATAGAAACAACATATCATAAGCATAAATAACAAAGTTCATCGTACCCAAAATGCCCTAACTAGAGTGATCTTCGCTAGTCGAGGAGGAGGACGGTTTAATTACATCACAAATAAAGTTTCAATGCGCATAGCTCAAAGTTTTGCCATACAGAAAGTATGGACTAAACAGACACATTGTCATATATCGACAATCACTCCAACATGACGTGCCATCCATCGAGGTCAGGGAGATAGTCCCCGAGCTTAGTGAAAGGCTTCATGTCGAGACGGTGAGAGGCTACCCATGTTCGGACGTCTTCCCGCGACATTTTTCCTTCTTCGTAGAACATCCCTGTTTTTCCGACGACCTCCTTCATGATGATTTGGGCAAGTTCGCGCTGGATGTGATAGAACTCAGCTCGAAGTCGATGATCCTCGATATCTCCTACGTCCTTTGCCCATTCCAGAATATGGGCATCGCCGGATCTAGGTGACATGCGAAGGTTCTAGTGATCCCGTCTGTACTCCAGCATGTGGTGTGGGACATAGAATCCATCATTAAGATAATCGCTCGGTTGCTGGATGCAGCAGAAGTCGGTCTTATGGGCGAAGGCGACCCTGCCGCCCCTTCTCTTCTTGTCCCTGACCTCTCCACCCCTTGCTTGGTAGTAAAACATAGCACTGTCGAGAACATCCTTGATGTGGGTGTAATCCTTTTTGTGAATGTTCTTCAACGAGTCCAAGTAAAGAGCGTGGGAGAATTGGGGGTATAGGATGATGAGGACGGCGCGCCCGCCGCTGCGCAAAATAAGTACACCTCCAATTACTTAGCCTCCATCGTGCAAATGAATGATTGAAATTGAAGGAAGGATAGCAGCGCGGATGACTTACACGGGATGATAAGGCACGAGAATCGCCCCCTTGTCCTTATTAGCGATCATGAAATTGACGATGTATTCCCTCGCGTATCCACGGTGCTCTGCGCAGAATCCCAAGAAGCCCTCGTGCATGTAGTACGGGTCAGCAACACAGATATGAGATATCTGCTCAACCCCGATGATGTAGTTCATGTGCAAGGCATAAAGGCGGACAAACGTAAAATCCAGCTTCTTCACGTGAAACATGTCGAATATGTAACGAATCGGAGGAAGAACTTATCCGCGGGGAAGCTGTCGACATACGACCTTTGCCGCGGAACGTTAACCACGCAGAGTGGGTATCCTGGATGTGTCGAGGCGATGAGGCCTTTCTCTACCCGCAGCACATCGTCATAAAGTCTCCTTAGATCGCCGAATCTGTCCTGTAGCGTTGTTGCAAGTAGGATTGGTTGACCGGGGATATGCCATTTATCCGCATCGGGGATATCTATACGGTCCTGAAGCCGAGGCTGCTGAGGCGGCTGGATCATAGAATCAGCTTTTTTGCCTTTCCTAGCTCTCTTCCTAGACTTCTTTACTACTGGAAGTTCATCCATAATACGTTGAGACGACAATTCAGGCATCGACTCATGACGCTCAAACCCTGAGGAGGCTCCAGTATAGACATACTGTTCAGCGCCACCATCGTCCTCATCCTCATCCATGGCGACGTCATCAGCAACTAATGGAGCCTCCTCCTTACCCCGTCTGCTATCACCGAACCCGACTTAATTGGGTAACCTAGAATTTTGCCTTAACCTAGATAATTAAGCTAATTAAACTAGCTAACCTATGCATGAGAGAGAGAGGAGGGGTGGGGGCTTACAGAGGATGGCTCTGGTGGTGGCGAGGGAGGCAGTGGTGGCGAGGGAGGCAGTGCTGGCGAGGGAGGCAGGGCCGTCTCCGGTGACGGCGAGGGAGGCAGTTGTGGCGAGGGAGGATCCGGTGGCGTCGACGGCGTCTCCGGTGGCGTTGATAAGGCCGCGTGGCTCCGTGGCGTTGGGGGCGGTTCCGGCGGCTTCGACGGCGCACGGCTCTGTTGGCGTCGACGTCAGCAGGAGATGGCGGCGAAGTGGGGTGACGGTGAATCGGGGAGACGGCGGCGGGGTGGGTCGAGGGATTTGGGGGAGAAGTGGTGGCCGTGGGGAAATTTTTTTTTGGTTAAGTCAAATTTAGCGATAGCGCGTTTCGCAAAACGCGCTATAGCTAAGATAGCTACAACGGTTTTTACAAAACGCGTTGTTGTTATAGCTATGTAATTTTCTTCCACTTTTTATTTTCTTTTCTGTTTCTATAGCGGGGGTTTAGGACATGCGCTGCAGCGATGTTAGCTATAGCGCCTCTTACAAACACACGCTACTGCTATGCCTTCCTCCGTTTTTTCGCTTTTTCAATTATTATGCTTTACATTTTATTTTTCCTTTCTCCTTTTTCTATTTCTTTCATTTTCATTTACTTTTTTATTTGTTTTTCATATTATTTTATTTCCATTAGTAGTAGCGCTCTTCGTAGGAAATGCGCTACTACTTATACTCTAGCGGTAGCGCGTTTCTTCCAAGCCCGCTACTGCTATGCGTATCCTATCATTCTACCAACGGGAATATTAGTAGTAGCACTTTTGGCACTACATGCGCTACTTCTAAGGTTGTATCTGCAGCGCGGTTTTTCCTCAATCGCTACTGCTATCTAGCACTAGCGCTCTTTTTTGACCCGCGTTGTTGCTAAATTTCTGTGTATAGGCTTTTCCCTAGTAGTGAGACCCTTCTTGAAAATAACATGAATTGCAATTGTTTGATGGCTAAGAATGAAGTTTGCTAGTTTTCAAGAAAGTTTATGGTCTATGCTTCAATATGTGAATAGCTTGTTACTTGATGATGAAAAGTTTTATGAGATGAGCTATTGTCATCACATATAATCATGCTATAAAAGGTGATTGGAATTATCATTGACCATACTTGTGCACCTGCTAGCATTCACACTTCATAAATTCTTTCTTTTATCATTTACCTACTCGAGGACGAGCAGGAATTAAGCTTGGGGATGCTGATACATCTCCAACATATCTATAATTTCTGAAGCATTCGTGCTATTATATAATATATTTTGAATGATTACGGGTTTTATTATACACTTTTATATTACTTTTGGGACTAACCTATTAACCGGAGGCCTAGCCCATATTGCTGTTTTATTGCCTGCTTCAGTATTTCGAAGAAAAGGAATATCAAACTGAGTCCAAACGGAATGAAACCTTCGGCAGCGTGATTTTTGGGAAGAATATTATCCGGGAGACTTGTAGTGCAAGCCAGGGGAGCGTCGAGGAGGCCACGAGATAGGAGGGCGCGCCCACCCCTCCTGGGCGCGCCCACCCATCTCGTGGGCCCCTCGAGCACCCCCTGACTGACTTCTTTCGCCTATATAGTCCCACGTACCTTAAAACATCAACGGAGAAGATAGATCGGGAGTTCCACCGCTACAAGCCTCTGTAGCCACCAAAAACCTATCGGGAGCCCGTTCCGGCACCCTGCCGGAGGGGGGATCCTTCACCGGTGGCCATCTTCATCATCCCGGCGCTCTCCATGATGAGGAGGGAGTAGCTCACCCTCGAGGTTGACGATATGTACCAGTAGCTATGTGTTTGATCTCTCTCTCTCCCGTGTTCTCTCTCGTGTTCCCTCTATGGCACGATTTTGATGTATCCCGAGCTTTGCTATTATAGTTGGATCTTATGATGTTTCTCCCCCTCTACTCTCTTGTGATGAATTGAGTTTTCCCTTTGAAGTTATCTTATCGGATTGAGTCTTTAATGATTTGAGAACACTTGATGTATGTCATGCCGTGCTTATCTGTGGTGACTATGGGATATCATGTGCCACTTGATGTATGTTTTGGTGACCAACTTGCCGGTTCCTCCCATGAACCTATGCATAGGGGTTGGCACACGTTTTTGTCTTGACTCTCCGGTAGAAACTTTGGGGCACTCTTTGAAGTACTTTGTGTTCGTTGAATAGATGAATCTGAGATTGTGTGATGCATATCATATAATCATGCCCACGGATACTTGAGGTGACAATGGAGTATCTAGGTGACATTAGGGTTTTTGTTGATTTGTGTCTTAAGGTGTTATTCTAGTACGAACTCTTGAATAGATCGATCCGAAAGAATAACTTTGAGGTGGTTTCGTACCATACCATAATCTCTCCGTTTGTTCTCCGCTATTAGTGTCTTTGGAGTCACTCTTTGTTTCATGTTGAGGGATTGTTATATGATCTATCTATGTTATTATTGTTGAGAGAACTTACACTAGTGAAAGTATGAACCTTAGGCCTTGTTTCCTAGCATTGCTATACCATTTACGCTCACTTTTGTTACTTGCTACCTTGCTGTTTTTATAAATTCAGATTACAAATACCTTTATCTACTATCCATATTGCACTTGTATCACCATCTCTTCGCCGAACTAGTGCACCTATACAATTTACCATTGTATTGGGTGTGTTGGGGACACAAGAGACTCTTTGTTATTTGGTTGCAGGGTTGTTTGAGAGAGACCATCTTCATCCTACGCCTCCCACGGATTGATAAACCTTAGGTCATCCACTTGAGGGAAATTTGCTACTGTCCTACAAACCTGTGCACTTGCAGGCCCAACAACGTCTACAAGAAGAAGGTTGTGTAGTAGACATCAGTCCAGAGGATGCATTTGGCCGCGCTACACCACTCCGCGGACGCGTCACAACGCCCCGTGCATCCTCGACGAGCCGGGTGTTGGGGTGTG
Organism: Aegilops longissima; assembly: GCA_021605205.1. Lineage (NCBI taxonomy): Eukaryota > Viridiplantae > Streptophyta > Magnoliopsida > Poales > Poaceae > Aegilops > Aegilops longissima. Next base: position 41,306,441 of record CM038682.1, on the reverse strand, counting down.
TTTGGATTGTGGCCATAGTGCACCTTACCAAAATTTTGGTCATGACCCAAAGATTGGTCTTTGTTTGGATGGTTGCCATTTGTTTGGCATGCCAATGAACTCTAGCCAACTCAAGTTCATTTTTCTTGCCAATGTCGGACAAATCATGGGAACCAATACCTCAAACAAAATTTTGGTCATGACCCAAGGATTGGTCTTTGTTTGGATGGTTGCCATTTTTTTGGCATGCCAATGAACTCTAGCCAACTCTAGTTCATTTTTCTTGCCAATGTCGGCCAAATCATGGGCAACCAATACCTCAACCAAAATTTTGGCTACCCAATGCTTTGATGGGGCAACCTTGGGGACAAACCAAACATACCGTTGGTCGTGCCACATCACTAACGCCACCCTCGGCACACTGAAACCGACCGTGTCTAGCGACGATATGAGCGTGTCGCTCACCACGGTCGCCGTGTCTAGAGGCGGTGCTGGAGCTGCGCACTGTTGTTGGCCCCAACGACCCACATGAACGGTTGTCGGTGGCGAGGAGGTCGTGAGCCAGCTCCTCCATTGGACTAGTCTGCGCTACGTCGTCCTGACGGGTGTGCCCCACATGTCAGTTTCCCTGTTTTCCCGGCCATATTCGAGCGTCAATGCTCCGCGTTGCGCAGTAGGCCTTTCACTATGTAGGCCAAGCGAGATAACTTATTGTTTATTTGAGCCATTCAAGTATAATCATGCGGCGTTTGCTTATTTCTCATTCCTCTCCAACCCTCTTCTCCATCGATCATGTCGCCCTCCAGTCGAGTCCATCCTCCCGCATGCCTCATTTGAACATTCCGCCGAGTATCATTCGCATGTACCCACCCTAGTCCTCTTTCAATAGATCTCCGGACCCGAGATGAAATCGAGAGGAGCGAGTGAGGCACGTGATACCTAAGGCGTATTCAAAATTTTGAACCGTGATCATATCATCCGCAAATCATATATAAAGGGTATTCAATGTTCGTTTCGTTTCTGAACGTACAATATACTCCCTTCTATCCTTTCTAGTTTACATATAGGTTTTATGTGTAGTCAAAGTATCTCTACTTTGATCAAGAAGGTATCGACATTCAACAACGCCCAATCAATATTGTTAGATTAAATGCGTACTCCTAGATTTGTACTCGAGATGGTTTCCAATTTGACTATTGACAAGATTAATAGTACATGAGATGTATAATGTGAAAATTATATCATTGGAAACTCCTTTCACATACGAATTTGACCGTATGATTTGTGTAAGTTGCATGTCATATATCATTACTCTAACATTTGGTCAAAGTTATCCTCGAAAAACGTATTAGGCCCTGTATAGGAAATGGAAGGAGGGAGTAGTAGTGGAAGTATCCTCTGACGTAGGTATCCCTGCCTTACCCTCCCTTTCGGTCACTTACTGGCGGACCCCATGCTTGCTGGGCCCCGCATGTCAGTTAATCAATGGGTTCGGCCACGTCAGGGGATCCTCATCCATAGTATACTCCCTCTTGTTTTATTTACTCCGCATAAAACGGAGGGAGTGGTAGTATAATAAATGACGCAGGCGGGGGAGGGGGAGGGACGTCGGTTTGTTCTCAACTGCCGTCCCACAAGAGAGCGAAAACGCAAGACGAAGCGCGTTCCATTCGGTGAGCGACGTGGAGGGTCCAGCGTGCCGGGCTGCAACGCGAACGCGACAAGAGCGATGTACAGTCAAAACCGATTGACCGGTCGTCACCGGAACCACTATTCACACCAGAACTTTGGTTGCTTGGCCTACGCCAGCCACTGCCCTAAAACCACACCGAATCAAGAGCCCATTCTGCCACCTTTCGATCCCCTAGCCCGCATCAAGCATCCCCTAGTTCGCGGGAAAGCCATGGTGCACCGCAAGATCACTTACTACAAGATGCTGACGCCGGAGCGCCGCGCAGAAATCGCGGCGGCGGTCGGCGCCACAGACATCCGTTCCCAAGCTCGCTTTGCGGCGGTCCAATCCCCGAGTTCTCTGGAGCCAAGCTACGAGGAGGAGGAAGCCGATCCAATGTTCATGGCGGAGGTCGCGGCGCAGAAGGCCCCTGATGGGTATGAGACGATGGACGTCGACTTCGTGTAGGCGTCCGAGTCCCCCATGGTGCAGGTGGACCAGCAGTTCAACATGGCGATACTAAAGGAGGACCTGGAGGCAGAGGCTCAACTCGACATGGAGGGCGCGCATGCCGCTGCCATTGAGGCTCTCCTGCAGGCGGAACCGGATGTCGTGGATGTGAACCGGGCGGCTGAGGCTCAACTTGAGGCGGAGCGCGCGGATGCCGTTGCCATCGAGGCCCTCCTGCAGGCGGAACCGGACGTCCTCGACATGAACCGGGCGGCAGAGGCTCAACTCGACGCAGAGCGCGCGGATGCCGCTCTCATCGACGCCCTCCTACAGGCGGAACCGGACGTCCTCGACTTGAACCGGGCGGCGGAGGCTTGACTCGACGCGGAGCGAGCGGATGCTGCTGCCATCGGGGCCCTCCTACAGGCGGAACCGGACGTCCTCGACTTGAACCGGGCTGTGCACCCGCACGCTCCACTTGAACGAGTAGCTGGAGGCCGAGGACAACCACGGTGCGGAGACACACGTCGGCAGCTATGGCTGGTTCGCGTCGGCAGCCAAAGACGACGAGGCCGTCTCTTTTCGCTAGCATTGATAGTTTTTCTTTATGTTGTTGTTTTTATGGATCTTTTGCTGTGTAAAAACATATATTTGTTATGCATGTCACTTGACTTGGGTCAGTCTACCATTTTAGGCGGTTGGATGAATATCCTATGTCTCCTAACCCTTCTTTCCTTCTTCCTCATCTCTTCTTCTTCCCCAACAGACCACTGCACGGGCCGTACAGATACTCCCCAACATGTGGTTGGATAAACATACACTATGAACGAAAATTATGTGTCAGCGATAGGATGGCTGAGTTTGGTTTGTTCACATGCGACAGCACGTGTCAGTGAGGGTGCGTTCCCTTGGTTGGGTTTGCGGCTTGCAGGAGCGACTGTGTGAGGGTGCGCTGCGACCGCGGCATGCAGGAGCGACCGTGTGAGGGTGCGGTGCGACCGCGACAGCCGTGCGCAAGTGTACCTCCTTCTCATTTTGAAAACTTTAGGCAAGCTTGGCCAAAATGTGTGGCGAAGTTTGGCAATGCAAGGCCTAGACCCAAACAGGATAAGTAATGCGTGCATTACTAGGAGTACTAGTGTTAAAAAAGAAAGGCGGGGTTTTCCTTCGCGGGATTTAATCGATACAAATCCTCGTTACATGTGTCAATTAATGCGTATTTTTTTCTCCAAAGACCAAAGAGCTAACCATCTCACTCCTCATCGCTTGATTAATGCAGCGCTATACAAACCAACCTTCTCACTTTCGCATGCATGCAGGGGATATTAATGTTCTTGGTTGCTAACCCCATCAATTTTGCCTCGACTAGTGTTAGTGGCCCTTTGCAAATTGTAATTTTGATATACTCGCCTTGTGTACAAAAAAATGGAGGTAGTAACTATATTTGACTTCCTTCCCCATTGCGGTGACGTCGACGATATCTTTTTTTTTTGTGGTTTGGCGAAGTGCGTTCGACGGAGAACACCATTGAGGGAGACCATGGTAAGTCATTCGCAAGTGCCGCCTACAAGCCGAGACAACCGCCTTATTTGCATCTAGGAAGTCCGTTGAACCAAAGGACTAGTACTACTAGGAGTACTAGTGCGGTGAGATGGTTTCTCGAAGAAGACGATGGAGAAGCGGAGTCAGCAAAGAGTGAAATGATGGTTGCTTCGTCCGTCCTTTTGTGATTTGACGCCTCACTACTTTGTGATTTGTGATAGAAGAGACAGGGGAGTAAGACAGGGGAGTAGACTCTGTGCTCTATACTGTACTACATGCGTCCAAGCATGGGAGAAAGAGGAGAGACGTTGCATTTTTCTATTCCTTCAATCAATCAATCAGGGAGCTTCGGTTCCATCTTTTTGGCTTCGGCAACACCGTCCTTAATGGTTCCCACGATGCCAAAAGCGATTTTCACATTTGGCTACACATTGTGGATGCCCTTAACCGTACCACTTGGTTTTGCTCCTGTGTGCTATCTATACAAATCTCAATTATATTGATCTAAAAAATTATAGAATCAAGATTAGTAATGAGGTGATTTTGCCGCGCGGATGGCGGGGGAGGTTTCTTATTTTCGGAGTATGTTGTCCTCGCGGTTTGCTAACATGCGGTCCCACGTGTCAGTGCTTTACCAAGCCGATCCATGTCCCACATGAGGCATAACAACGGCAGAAGCAACACGTGTGAGGGAGTCCTAGATAAGGGGGTATCCGGACAGCCGGACTATGTACTTTGGCCGGACTGTTGGATTATGAAGATACAAGATTCAAGACTTCGTCCCGTGTCCGAATGGGACTCTCCTTTGCGTGGAAGGCAAGCTTGGCGATTCGGATGTAGATCTCCTTCTCTGTAACCGACTCTGTGTAACCCTAGACCCCTCCGATGTCTATATAAACCGGAGGGTTTAGTCCATAGGACACAACATCAACAATCATACCATAGGCTAGCTTCTAGGGTTTAGCCACTCTGACCTCGTGGTAGCTAGATCAACTCTTCTAATACTCATATCATCAAGATCAATCAAGCAGGAAGTAGGGTATTACCTCCATCGAGAGGGCCCGAACCTGGGTAAACATCGTGTCCCCAGTCTCCTGTTACCATTAGCCTTAGACGCACAGTTAAGGACCCCCTACCCGAGATCCGCCGGTTTTGACACCGACATTGGTGCTTTCATTGAGAGTTCCCCTGTGTCGTCACTGTAAGGCTCGATGGCTTCTCCAATCTTCAACAACGCCGTCCTGGGTGAGACTTTTCTCCCCGAACAGATCTTCATGTTCGGCGGCTTCGCACTGCGGGCCAACTCACTTGGCCATCTGGAGCAGATCGATAGCTATGCACCTGGCCGTCAGGTAAGGTTCGGGAACCTAAACTACATTGCCAACATCCACGGAGACTTGATCTTCGATGGATTCGAGCCCACGTCAGGAGCGTCGAACGATCGCCACGCGCATGACTTAGATCTGCCGTCGGATAGTATTCGGGATATCGCGCCTGCCATGGCTCCGGACTTTGATCCAGAGCAGATCGTGCCATCTGAGGACGGGTGGATGGACCCCGCCACAGAGGCCGCACACCTATCGTCATTGGACCAGAACGCAGACCCCGCTCCTAAGGAGATCTGTGTCTCCGAACCCCCAGACTTATCTTCGGTCGTAGGTCCCGGACCCCGCGCATCCATGCCCATCGAATTTTGATTGGGCTCCGGTCATGGAATTCACCGCCGCGGATATCTTCCAGCACTCCCCCTTTGGCGATGTGCTAAATTCATTAAGGTCTCTCTCTCTATCAGGAGATTCCTGGCCGAACTATGTTTAACTCGAGTGAGAAGCAGGCGACGAAGAAATTCGTCACCCACCCACCACCCACTTCATAGTCATGGTCGATGATTGGACCGACGTGCTTAACTTCGACTCCAAAGACATCGAGAGTATAGACGACAATGCGGGAGAAGAACAGGAACCACCGCCCACAGGGCGCTGGAATGCCACTTCTTCATATGATATATATATGGTGGATACTCCCAAGGAAAACAATGGCGATGAGGCAACACGAGATAACCCCTCAAGGAAGAAATCACAGCATGGGCGTCATCGGCGCTGCTCCACGCCCCGCCACAGCAACACCGGCACTGGAGAAGAAAATAATCCAGATGGCACTGAAGAGGAATACAATCCTGATCAGCCTACCTTCGAGCAAGCCGAACAAGAACACGGGCAGTTCAGCCCAGATGAATAGGCGACGGACGGATACCTGGAGGACGATAACTATATGCCTCCCTCCGAAGACGAGGTGAGCCTCGGTGACGACGAATTCGGCGTACCAGAGGATCCCATAGAGCAGGAGCGCTTCAAGCGCCGGATTGTAGCCACTGCAAGAAGCCTGAAAAATAAGCAGCAGTAGCTCCAAGCTGATCAAGATCTGCTCACAGACAAATGGACCGAGGTCCTAGCGGCCGAAGAATACGGACCCGAGCTCCCCATCAGGGGATACCCAATGCACAAATCCCTAGAATAAGAGGTCGAAGATCCTGAACTTCCATCACAAGATGAGGCTGACCGGCCACCTCGTGGTCGGGATAAAACCACGTACCAGCCCGCACCCCCATGCCGGTTCGCTACGGCCCGGGGCAACACACAGGACCTGTGAGACACATTGGAAAACAACGCAGGACAACCAAGATCGATCTACGGATCACGGGGGCGCACCACAACACATGACGATGATCGTCATGCCGGATACACTAGTAATAAATCCGGCCGGGCCGAACATAACAGGCCAGACCTAGCCGGACTGCGTCGTGACATAGCCCGGCACAGAGGCGCCGCACACCCCCTCTGCTTCACTGATGAAGTAAATGGAACATGAATTCCAGAAGAGTTTAAACCTGTCAACATCGAGTCATACGATGGCACAACAAACCCCGCGGTGTGGATCGAAGATTTCCTTCTCCACATTAACATGGCTCGCGGTGATGACCTACATGCCATCAAGTATCTTCCACTTAAGCTTAAAGGGCCAGCCAGACATTGGCTAAATAGCCTGCCGGCAAACTCCATTGGCAGTTGGGAAAATCTTGAGGACGCATTCCTCTATAACTTCCAGGGCACCTACGTCCGACCATAGGATGCTGATGACTTAAGTCACATTACCCAACAGCCCGGAGAGTCAGCCAGGAAATTTTAGACTCGGTGCCTAACTAAAAAGAACCAAATTGTCGACTGTCCGGACGTCGAGGCCCTGGTGGCCTTTAAGCATAATATCCGCGACGAGTGGCTTGCCCGACACCTCGGCCAAGAAAAACCGAAGTCCATGGCGGCCCTCTTGACACTAATGACCCGCTTTTGCGCGGGCGAGGACAGCTGGCTGGCTCGCAGTAACACCGTGCTAGGAAACTCTGGCACTTCAGATATCCGCGACAGTAGTGGAAAGCCACGGCGCAATAGACATAAGCGTCGGAACAATGGTGACAATACCGAAGATACGGCAGTCAATGCCGGATTCAGCAACTCCAAATCCAGTCAGCGAAAGAAGCCGTTTAAAAGAAACAATCCGGGATCGTCCAGTCTGGACCGCATACTCGACCGCTCGTGCCAGATTCACGGCACCCCCGATAAACCAGCCAATCACACTAACAGAGATTGCTGGGTGTTCAAACAGGCCGGCAAGATAAATGCCGAGAAGAAGGACAAGGGGCTGCACAGTGATGATGACGAGGAGCCCCGGCGTCCGAACAGTGGGGGACAGAAGAAATTCTCACCCCCCCAGGTGAAAACGGTAAACATGATCTACGCCACTCACATCCCCAAACGGTAGCGAAAGCGTGCACTTAGGGACGTCTATGCGATGGAGCCCGTCGCCCCAAAGTTCAACCCATGGTCATGCTGCCCGATCACCTTTGATCGTAGGGACCATCCCACCAGTATCCGTCATGGCAGCTCAGCCACATTGGTCCTTGACCCAATCATCGACGGATTCCATCCCACGCGAGTCCTCATGGACGTTGGTAGTAGACTGAACCTGCTCTATCAGGACACAGTGCGCAAAATGGGCATAGATCCCTCACGGATCAAGCCAACCAAAACCACCTTAAAAGGTGTAATTCCAGGGGTAGAGGCCCGCTGCACGGGCTCCATAACACTGGAAATGGTCTTCGGATCTCCGTATAATTTCCGAAGCAAGGAGTTAATCTTCGACATCGTCCCTTTCTGTAGTGGCTATCATGCACTACTGGGACGAACTTCGTTCGCTCGATTCAATGCGGTATGGCACTATGCATACCACAAGCTCAAAATGCCAGGACCGCGCGGGGTTATAACAGTCAACAGAAACACAGACCGCTCCCTCCATACAGAAGAGCATACTGCGGCCCTAGCGGCTGAAGTACAAAGCAACATTCTTCGACAGACAGCCTATTCGGCAAGAACAACCCCGAGCACCGTCAAGGGAGTCCGGAGCACCCCGCAACAGGATGGTCAGGCGCGCCAAGAGTTCGATTAGCAATTCGGCCTCCGCAATAGCCCCACGGAGGAGGCATCTGTGCCACGCGTACACAACTACACACTCAAAATACCATGGGCATATGCATAGGCAAGTCGATGATGTAGCTCACAGTGCGGTTCAGCCCCCACAAGGCCAGCACATCCTTCAACTTCCTTTCTTTTCAGGACTCCACTTTCGGGAAGCCCCTTCAAAGAACCGGACTGTCGGACTCATCACTGAGGGGAACACCAAGGAAGCAAGAGGATTTGCACACAAGGGAGTACCCGAGGTGATCTCTTTCAATGATCTTTATACCTGTTTTTACATACCTGCATGCAGCCTGCCCTTGGATAGGACATGTCAAATAGTCCTATTTTTCTCTGCTTAATGCATTAATTGTACAAATACGCCTTGCCGTATTATCCAAATAACAATGGGAAATAGTATGCAGTGTCAGCTTCTTATTACTATCTTCATATTTTCGCTTGAATATTTATTCAACGTTGGATCCGAACACTTTGGTACGATCCGTGTGCCATGGGCTTTCTATTGAGCCCCATAACATGGCAATAAAAGTCAGAACACTTTTGACAGTGCGGCACCCCGAACTTATAGCATTATATGCATCAGCTCCCAATCATGTCTTGGGTCAATAGTTGGGTTAGCCCGGCTCCCTTGTTTTGGTACCTTACGTTCCGTTATATCGGCTAAGGTAGCGCAGGGAGAACTACTGCGATTGTGTCCCGGTTCTTCCGGACGAGCACCTCAGTAGAGAAAGCCAAAACTGACCGTCATGAAGCGGCGAGAGCTGGTCGCTGTTTGCGAGGTACTAAATCCTTAAAGATTTTTTCCGCTCAAGGCGAGGAATCGGCCTTGCCCGATTTAGGCGTGTATAACGCCCCAGTTTGGCCTTCCGAATACTAGCGGCTTCGCCAAAATTTAAAATTATAGACTTCTATGGCAAGTGAGAGTTATAAAGCCGAATAGTCCGATTGCCTTGTTCGCTACGCTAAACACCTCCTAAAAGGACCAACAATATGGATAAAGAGTGTTTGGGTTTTCCACGAACACCCCAGTACTAGTTAGAAGGGGGCGGAAGCCGACGACTGGCCTACATTCAGATTTTGATAAACGGCCGAAGAGAAGGTAATATTTTAAATCAAACAAAGCGTTATATAGCGCAAACAAACTCGTTCTCATATTACAAAGACGACATGAGTACATTCACTCAAAGATTATTTTCTTGGAACATTCATTTGCCACAAGCCAAGCGCCTTTCATAACACCATCAGAATATTTTTTGGGGTAGCATGCTCCTTACCCTCCGGGGGGTCCATCCTTCACGAGCTTCTCAGCATCCAGTTTCGCCCAATGCATCTTCGCGCGGACAAAGGCCCGTCGGGCACCCTCAATACAGACGGACTGCTTGATAAACTTCTAGCCATGGACAGGCATGCACCGTCCGCTTTACCAGGCCAAAATAGCTGCCGTGTAGAGGCTCGCCAGGCCACATCCGGACTATGAGGTCCTTCATGGCCAATTCAGCCGCATTGTGGAGTTCGACCAATTGCTTCAGTTGGTCACTTAGAGGCGTCGGGTGTTCGGCTCCAGTGTATTGGGACCAGAACAACTTCTCCGTTGAGCTCCCCTCTTCAGCACGATAGAACTCCGCGACATCCGAAATGCTGCGTCAGATCTGCGAATGCCCCTGGAGAGCTCCGAATTCTTGTAAGTAAAAGAAATGACTCCTCCACAGGCTTGCTTTGCATAAAATATGCCTTACCCTCCGCTATCTTCTTGGTCACCTGGATTTCCTGGAGGGCCTTTTGGGCTTCGGCCTTGGCGTCTGTCGCGCTCTGGAGGGCCTTCGCAAGCTTAGACTCCTGCGTCTTGAAGTCATGCTCCAAGGACTCGAACTTCTTGCCGAGCTCCTGGAGCTCTTGATGTACCTCTCCCACCCGAGCATCTTGCTTTTCGCGCTCGGTGTGCTCTATAGCCTCCTTGGCTTCTGCCGCGGACAACGCTTTCTTCAGGGCCGCCACTTCGGTTGCGGTCCCTATTTAAAATCATGATGCTTTTTGTTAGCATCATCAATTTTTCCCCTATATGACAAACGGATGGGGTTTCACTTACCTTTGTTCTCCTCGAACTGCCTCTTCACGATGCCGATCTCTTCTTCAGCCTGCCCCAGGCCGTGCTTCAGTCCGGCAACCTCAGTTGTGCGCGCAGCGGCAGTCAGCAGCAATGCCTTCTTATTAACATAGACAAGTACCATTAGCTTCCCGTGGGTTTTTAGTTGACCCCCCGTTTGGCTTTTCCTTCCGAACACCAAACAGAGTTTTAGCGGCTATTGTCTATCCGGTGATATTTCCTCACACCTTTTCACTTACCTCAAAACCAGTTAGCAAGCTGGTGTAGGCTTCGGTCAATCCTCTCTTGGCGAACCGAACCCTCTCAATTACCGTACTCATAAGAGTACGGTGCTCATCCTCGATGGAAGCGCCTCGAAGCACTTCCAACAAATTATCCGTCACCTCCGGCTGGACGCAGGTCGTCGGCACGACCGGCTTGCCCTCCTTCACGAAGAGCTGCCTGCTGGAATCCGGAGCCTTTGGAGGCTCCGGCGCAGTAACCGGCTGGGAGCCAGATTTGTTGTGGCTCCCGTCAACATAATCCATGGGGGTTTTACCCCCCATGTGTCCGGCGCCTGGGATTTTGCCCTGAGGGACCCCCAGAACGACCGCCCCCTTCTCTGGTATCCTTTGGGACAGCACCTCGGTGTCGTCCGCGGGTCATGGGGAGGTGGCCGTCGGGAGTGAATCGCTGATCATCTTTGACTCACTCAAGGATCCCTCCGAAGAGGATACCCCAAGATTGGACCTGGCCAGACTACATATACGAGTTCGGCGTTATTACAAACCATGAAGGCGAAGCCGCACGATAAAATATAACAGAGTGCGGATACTTACGACCTTGCCCGGGGCTTGTCCCTGGGTAGCCACTCCTCCTCGTTGTACGCGGCGGTAGTGGAGTGATCCGGACGGGACGCCTTTCCCTTCTTCAGCGTCCCAGCCTCCCCCGACGGGGCGGTCTTCCGTTTCTTCTCCTCCCGAGTGCGGGGAGGGGGCATTTCCTCATGTTTCCCCCCGTCTCCGTGGAGTGAATTTTCCTCGTCATCCTCAGATGGCGAGTCTATCACGGCCTTGCGCCGGAGACCTTTTCTGGTCCCCGCGGACGCCTTCTTGGAGTCGTCGCCCCCCTCAGTGGGGGCGGTCTTCTTCTTTCTCTCCTCCCCATCATGGGAGGAGTGTGCCTTGTCATCTTCTGGCGAGGCGTCTGGTGCGGCCTCGTGCCGGAGACCCTTCCTGGTCCTCGTGGCCTTCTTTTCGGCCTTTTTCTCCAGCACCTTGTAAGGCACCGGAACCAGCATCTCCGTTAGGAGTGCGTTTACCGGATCCTCAGGCAGCGGAGCCGGCCAGTCAATCCGCTTCGCCATCTCCACCCAATCCTGTTTGGTCAGCATGGTGACTTAAAAATCCTCCACGAATGAACTGGGGAAGGAACATCTTGTGATAATCAGAGGACTTACCGGATTGGCGAGGCGCTTTGCGCTGAGTGCACGGTCTTCAGAAGGGGGAGGAACTTCGCTGGTCTTGAACAGTACCTTCCAGACGTCTTTATGTGTCGTGTCGAAGAGTTCCAGCAGCATTCGGTGTTCGGCCGGATCAAACTCCCACATATCGAATGCCCGTCTTTGGCACGGGAGAATCCGGCGAACGAGCATGACCTGGACCACGCTGACAAGCTTGATCTTCTTGTCCCTCATACTTTTGATGCATGTCTCGAGTCCGGTCAGCTCTGTGGGTTCGCCCCAGGCCAGGACCTTCTTTTCCCAAGAAGTGAGCCGCATGGGGATTCCGGATCTGAATTTGGTGGCCGCCACCCAGTTGGCGTCACGCGGCTCGGTGATGTAGAACCACCCGAATTGCCACCCTTTCACGGTCTCCACAAAGGAGCCGTCAAGCCATGTAACATTGGGCATTCTGCCCACCATGGCGCCTCCACACTCCACCTGTTGGCCGCTCATGATCTTTGGCTTCACGCAGAAGATTTGCAACCACATGCCGAAGTGGGGCCTGATGGGGAGGAAGGCCTCGCCCACGACGATGAACGCCGAGATGTTGAGGACGAAATTCGGGGCTAGATCGTGAAAATCTAGCCCGTAGTAATACATGAGCCCGCAGACAAACGGGTGGAGTGGGAATCCTAGTCTGCAGACGAAATGAGGGAGAAATACTACTCTCTCCTGAGACTTTGGGGTGGGGGCGATCTGTCACTCTGCCGGAAGCCTGTGTGCGATACTCTCGTCTAGGTATCCGGCCGCCCGAAGCTTGGTAATGTCCTCCTCTGTGACAGAGGAGGCCATCCACTTGCTTCCCGCTCCGGACATGCTGCGGTCCTACGGAGAAGGTGAGAACTTGGGCGCTCGAGCTCGAGAATGCGAGAACGGATGAGCAAAGGAGGAAGGCGTGGGTGAAAATGGGAGATCCTTGTCCCTTTATAAAGGTGGTGCAGAATGTGCGCCTCCCGACTTGCCTCTCGAAATCACTTATTTTCCAAGCGCCTCGATTGATGGCGCTGGTTGAGTTACCCATACCCGTATTGATAGAGATCCCGCGATAAGGGGACACGATCTCTGCCTTGACAAGACGTGCCAAAGAAACCGCCTCGCGATGTGTGCGGGAGCTGGTTGTGAAAAGCGTTTCGAATAATGACCGGACCACGGTGTGCTGTCACGCTATGAAGAGCTGTCAGCAGATTAGATTTATGGATTATTGTTCTCTCTACGGCGGTATGTAAAGTTTGTTTTGCAGAGCCGGACACGGTCCTTTTGTTCTGAATTTATCTTGGAGAATTCGGAGATGGAACCCGCCTCGCAATGCCGAAGACAATCTACGCGTCGGACTCATCGTCATTGAAGCCTCGTTCAGGGGCTACTGAGGGAGTCCTGGATAAGGGGGTATCCGGACAGCCGGACTATGTACTTTGGCCGGACTGTTGGACTATGAAGATACAAGATTCAAGACTTCGTCCCGTGTCCGGATGGGACTCTCCTTTGCATGGAAGGCAGGCTTGGCGATTCTGACGTAGATCTTATCTGTAACCGACTCTGTGTAACCCTAGCCCCCTCCGGTGTCTATATAAACCGGAGGGTTTAGTCCGTAGGACACAACATCAACAATCATACCATAGGCTAGCTTCTAGGGTTTAGCCTCTCTGATCTCGTGGTAGATCAACTCTTGTAATAATCATATCATCAAGATCAATCAAGCAGAAAGTAGGGTATTACCTCCATCGAGAGGGCCCGAACCTGGGTAAACATCATGTCCCCAGTCTCCTGTTACTATTAGCCTTAGACGCACAGTTCGGGACCTCATACCCGAGATCCGCCGGTTTTGACACCGACAACGTGTTTAAGTTGAAGAAGATGAGGGAGAAGCGGATTCAACAACGAGTGAAATGATGGTTGCTTCGTCTGTCCAGCTTCTTTTTTTAGCATTATTACTTCATCCCTCCAACTTAAACTGCGGGAAAGGTGCAGCTTTGTGATTTGACGCCTCATTGCTCATTACTACGTCGGCGCCATGACTGGGGTGCTTCACCCTGGCTGCTCTGCACTATATTCCGGTATGGCACGTGGACCCGGTAGCTTGATGTCCCACATGTCGGTGAAAGGGACTAGAAGATTTATGAAAGCGAGCACTCTACTCTTACGATGGAGGAGTAGACGACACGATGGCCCAGTGAACTGTCACTTGTACTGTATAGTACTATAGTTTTACTGTTTCGCACGATCCATCAATACAAACCCGATTAAACAGGAAAGGGCGGGATTTTTCCCGCGAGGTAGATGATACTGGCAATACATTTCAAAGGCAATTTTAATATATGCAAACTGAATAATTATAAGTAACAATATGATATCTAGTAAAACTAAAAACACATATGATTTATTGTGTTAGAGTGTAGTAGTAGTGCTGTACCATGCGAGAACGTGTAGAGATGTAGTTTTGGAGGGCCTACTGAGAGAAAAGCGTAATACAGTCACCGAAATTCAGAATAAGCTGATTACGGTCACTATATATGTTTTGCGGTGATTATACGGTCACTTGCTCACCGTTCAGCATCGGATTGCACTCTGTTGACCGGCCAAATAGTCTGTGTGGCGCCATGTTGACTAGTCAAATTGACCATGTTCCTTGTGGGTCCCACCTGTTAGTTCGCATAGGGAAAAGGTCAGATAAACACAAATTTACGCAGGCACGACAAGGCTCCAACCCGTGCCCGGGAATCACCTGGTTGTGTATGTGTCTGTCAGGGCCTGATGTGTGCGCTTGCACGTGTAGGTTGAGCACTTGAGCGTGAGAGTGTGTGTTGGTCGTGTGGTGTACTGGTCTGTGCATGCATGCGTGCGTGTGTGTGCGTGTGAGTGTTGCCTGCGTGCGTGGCTGCGTGTGTACCTTTAAGTGTTGCGTGCGTGCGTGGGTGCATGTGTTTGTGTGAGTGTTGCGTGGATGCAGTTCGTGTGCATGCGTGCGTGTGTGTATAATCACCGCACCAGCTCATGTGTGTTAAAACAGACGGCTCAACATACCAATACAAGGCCACCTTGTCGGTTGTGCCCGCGGTCATGATTTCGAACCACCGTCCAAATATTTTTTTGTCGTTTGTTCTCATTCTTACTAGCAAGATGCCCGTGCGTTGCACGTAACATCAAGATGCATTTGTATGACTTGTTTATCTTGTGAGAGAAAAGGATGAACGAGGGAAGGCCTTATTTGCAAATGTGGAGAGGTGTGTGGGTACCTTTTTGCAAAATTGCCATAGTTTCTTTCCTATCCGTCAGATATAAATCGAAGGGCCTATATTGCAGGATGGCAGGCACACCATCATCACCAACTCTGTTTTTTATAAGAGTGTATTTTATGTATTTTATAAGAGTGTAGATGTAGAGTAGATACAAGTCGACAGGTGGGCACGATGGTAGTGAGATAATGTGATGCAACACTAGAGGTGCGACGTGGAGTGTTTAACTGGTCAACTAGTCATGTCATGAGCAAATACAGAGTTGTACGGTGAGCCCGTGACTGTACAATAACCACTAAACGTAAATGGTGACCGTAATGAGTGGATTCTGAAGTCCAATGTACGTATCGTGCTTTTGCTTCAAATACAATGATCGTCATTGCATATATCGCGAGAGAAAGATGAAACATGCATGAATTTTCTGAGGGCTTACTTTTAGAGGTCCTGGAGATAGTTTTGTGTGCATACGTGAAAGGGGCGTACAGGGGGGGGGGGTATGCGATGGAGAGAGATGCTCTTCGTTTCTCTTTATTATGACTAACTTTGTATATAGTATAAAAATATACAAATTCACAGTGCGGAATAAATATCATTGTGGGCACCATGCAATGCAAATTAGCGTTTGTACTCCTTCATATAACTTTGTAATGTTGTATATATGTAGAAACTCTAAAATAATTTTTTGGCCACACTTTATTCAAAAGGAATGTTGTATGCGAAATAAACGTGAAGAGAGGGCTCTTTAGATCAATGGGGTACGTGATGTAACATGTGTGAATGTGTAGTTGATGCATTTGGCAGGGCCTAGAGAGGTATGTGTGTGTATTACGTATTCGAGAGAGGCATGGATAGAGGGGCCCAGGGGGGGTGCGTGGGAGAGATAGCATGAGAAATGAGAGTGGTCTAGAGAGAGAGACGAATATAACGTCACGATGAGAGATTCCATTCCCTTGAGTGTGTGTATGCAAGTGGGGGAGGGAATAGAGGCACCAGGAGAAAATTTCTGTGTGGGTGGTGTTTGTGTTGGTATGTGTGGGTGTGAGAAGATAATAAGACGTGGGGGCAAAGGGTGTGTCACCGCGTGAGGTCCGGTGGGTTGAGGTGAGGCCCTTCGTTCGGTTCCGTCCTACGCCACATTGGTCGGCCCGTGACGCATTTAGGAAGACCCATGGATGACTAGTTGTAGAAGACAAAGATAGTAGAATTGTGAAGGAATCTGTGTCCACTGACAAAGCCGGCTAGGATTTGTAACCCTAGGTTCTCGGACTAAGGTAACCCCTTTATCTCTGATATTACTATTCATCCAACCTAACTTTAAGGGGCAGCCTACAAAATGCTCTGCTAGAATCATACTCGTCGATTAGGAAGAGAGGTGTGAGACAATGCGTGAGAGACAGGCCTAAAGATAATGTGCGTACAAGGGACACGTAGGCAGGTCCATGTATATATTAAGGGTCGATGGGGACTGTGCGTGTATATGTTTGCGAGAGGAAGAGTGCTTGTGATAAAGTTTAGTGAAAACAGTTGTAAATGGTTACGAGAGGGAGGGGGTTATATCTAGAGCATGTGTGCGAGAAAGACACTTCGGGAGAGAGTGTGTGAGCATGTGTGAGAGACCACCGATGGAGAGTGAAACTACACGTAAAAGACTGTTGTACACATTGATTAAAGATATAAATTGTATTCAAATATTAGGATGGGATCATGATAGTTGCAATTCGCCTAAGGAGTGGTCATTGATCCATTAGACATCTAGATTCTATCGAATTTGAGCATGTCTATGTTATTATTCGACACAATAGATGCACATAGTTAGTATTTTGAACTCCAGACAATGCATCACTTTAGTAATCGAATATAAACGTGAGTATAGTTCATGTTGTGTGTGTAAAGCACATTATACATACAAATGTTACACAATGAACATTATAAATAGCTATCTATGAACTAGCATACATTTGAATTCAACTTAAGGTGGTTTAAAAAAATCGAATTCAACATGAAGTCCATTCAATTATTTGAATTTGATATCATGGCATTTGTAAACCATACCTAAATTATGGGGGCACCAATCCTTGCTCTGAATTTTTACATAACAGCATATGTAGTCGTGTACAAAATAGATTCAAATTTAGCTCCTCCATTCCAAAATAATCGTAGTTATAGGATTTTCAAGTGTCAAATTTTCAAAAAGAAGTGGATAATTTAATGAGGTTTTCAAACATACAAGGTCAAATATAACGTTGTCTATTTAGGTCAATCCTCATAGTTCAAGAGTACTCTAAACGTGAATGCTTGTGTTTCAAAATTTCGAACGAAGCGCGCCAAAAGACCCTCTACTCGCCCGAAACCGCGTGAGACCAATGTTTGGTAGTACAAGGAAATTACTTTTATAATAACTCCGACCCGTGAAATCTACCGGCCCGACGTCCAAAGGTATAAACCGTGGTAGGTTTGTAGCTTCATCTAGACGTCACGCAACCGCCTCCGAAAAACATTCATACACAATGGCCGCCTAAGCACACATGCGCGCGACCGAAATCGCTCCCGCCCACTATTTGGGACACCTGGGATTACCATCCTACCCACGACCCGCAGTATGTCCAAAATTTAAGAGGGGGGAAAAGTTTGTACTTTCCCCAAATTTCAAACAAGCGCGTCCCATCTTCTGTTAAAAAAAAGCCAAAAACAAGCGCGTCCCAGACCGAAACATGGTTCCCCCCACCTGTTCGATTCCCCATTCATACTCCGTGGGCGCCAAAACTACCTCTCCACCAGTCGCGAAACCCGGCGTCCTTCGTCCGCCACCCCATCCCACCCATCAACCGCCGCCCTCCTCCATCACGCCGGAGCCGATACCCCGACGTCGTCGTCCACCGCAACCTCAACCGCAACGCCCTCCACGGCTAGTAGTTTAAGCCAAGGCCGAGCCATCCGTACCCGAGCCAGTTCAACCACATCGTCATGCACCTCACCGCTGCCGCTCCAACTTTGCCACACTCCACCGCACTAGAGCTCTTCCTGCTACGCCATCCTTCGTCGCCTCGGATCTGCTTCCCCTCCGCCGACATACGGCCACGACAACACAGTCAACAATTTGGCCATGGGTTCCTCCAAGCCTGCACCCTCCAGAACATCGGTTTCCTCGGTAAAAAGAAGAAGAACATGTGGAGGTGACCACACCGGCAACCGAAAAAGGTACTCCTCGTCCCTCATTCGTGCAAATCTTACGTCTCTGCTTGCATGGTATTCATCCCATAGAAGACACTAGTTGACCGCTTCTTCTTGATACCATATGTTCCTAGTAACTCACGATGCACAAGATTTCTCCTCATATACTATTTGACCTTAGCTAGAGGTCCGTTGCCCCCCCTGAATTTCAATTTCTGGCCAGTTGATTCCCAATTAGCGGAAGCATTCCCCGGCGTAACAGGCGCTAGTACGCCTATTACGCCGGGGAATCAGCGCCTTGGTGTTTATCTTATGTACGTGTGCAGCCTAGAGCTACTGTTGCCCGATCTGGAGGTCGGCCGGGATTAAAGGGATGGCTTGGGGGCGCTGCCAAGCACGGCGGTGGTGTGAGGTCGAGGGGAGGGCGGGGCGGCAGTGGCAGGGGTCTGGGCCGGTGGTCGTTGGCGGTTCGAGAAAGATCGTCAACAGTGACTGGAGGGAGGTAGAGGAAGGCCATCTGCCCGTTCCTTTTAGATCGGACGGTTCATTATAAAAATCGACTAACCTAATTTTTTCAGTCGACTATTATCTTAGATATGACCACATGTGGTGGTGTGCTGGAGGAGTACCTGCATTTCCTGTGCTCATATATTACAAAATCATACGGAGTAGAATCTAATTTTGTTTGCCATGCAATGTTGTAGAGCTATCATATGTCTCCTGTCATTTATTTTTCAGCCACCTACTATCTGCTACTTTTACAGTGCACTAGTTCTGCACACACTTCACCCATACTCTCACTATTGTGTTTTTATGCAAGGGTATTTCAGACTCTGCCGAAAGAGAAGCAGCAAAGAAAAGAGAGAAGTCGCGCCATCTTTCTTCGCGGGTATGCACGACACGTTACAGCGCTATAAAGGGTGCAGTGTCAGAAGATGGAGACGGTAAATGTAGCTCTGGAGTTGATGACCTCGCTCACAATGAACCACCATCACAGGTGCTTGCTTTAACTTCGCGGTGTCATATGTGGTAGCATGTTCCATATGGTGGTGTCTAGCTTGTATTCAAAAGGCCGAAGTCGGTCTGATAAGGAAAGATACTTTTTTACATGAACAACCATCCCGTGAGCACCAGAAGACAAAGAGCTAGTCAGGGCACTAGTCGAGCCAGTGACAAGCCCAACAAAGATAGGCATCACCTGGAAGCCAACTAAAAAGCTGCGATGGTGGCAAAGCAGCCCGCCTCCCACCAGGCTCTCAGGTCCTAGATGATCATGCTCACCACTCCAGCCGGATGTCTAGCTTGTATTGCTTCCAATTTGGTTAAATTGCATCTGCTTAGCTTACACATTATACTAGTACATCTGTGTATTAACCATGTTCTTACATCAAACTAATGTTCTTGTGTATCCCTCATCAATCACTTATGACGAGGAAGGCATGCAAGGGGACTACTCCTCATTTAAAGAATGCAGCGTCAGCCTCCCGACATGATTCTCAAGAAACAGAAATGCTAGATGAAGATAGTGAACGTAGCTCTGTAGTTGATTACAGCATTTCCCCTACACTAGCATTGCAGGTGCTTGCTCTAACTTGGCAGCGTGATATGTGGTTGCATGTTGCATTTAGTGTCTAGACTGTAATTCTTCCAATCTGGTTAAACTGCAAGTGCTAGTCTGCTTAGCTTATACATTATACATGTTAATGTGACATGCCTTCCTGTATTTAGTACATAGTACATCTGTCTATTAAGCATGTCCTTACATAAAACTATTGTTTTTTTTGTATCCCGTATCAATCAATATGATGAGACACCTTTAGTATTTGCATTACGATATTACTTGCATCTTTCATATGATTTATAGCATGCACTGCTTCTAATTTGTTTAAATTACATTTATGATCGGACGCTTTTAACTTGGCAGAGTCATATTGGTTGCATCTTTCATGTGGTGTCTAGATTGCATTGCTTCTTATTTGCTGGAATGGTTTCTGCTTAGTTTACACAAACAGTTGTGAACATGCCATGCCGTCCTGTTTTTCGTACATATTCCATCATGGTATCATGTGTTTGCCTTACATCAAAGTAGTGATTGTCAGTATCATGCATGAATGAGTTCTGAAGAGAGAATTTTATTGCTTTTTCTTGTCAGTTTTACTTGACAATTCAAAATCAATAAAGCGGAAGGAAGTTAGCAAGGCAGCGGATAAAGGTGCTCCTTCCGAACGGAGGGCCTCTACAGTTTCTACTCCTCCACACCCCCAAGATGATTTGCAAGACAACACAAGCATAGACACTCAACAAAGTTGTGTTTATGATGAGCATGTCTCCCCTAGTGCAGCATCACCGGTGCTCCCTCTAACTTGGCACTGTTATATGTGGTTGCGTGTTATGTGTGATGTCTAGCTTGTATTGCTTCTAATTTTGTTGAATTCCATCTGCTTACTTTACACAATATACTTGAATAAGACACGTGTTCCTATTTCTAGAACATACAATATCTGTCTATCACACCATGTTCTTACATCAAATTACTACTGTTGTGTAACCTGCAACAATCACTTATCATAAGACACGTTTGACTTCGGAGTGTGATATAGGTTACATCTCACATTCTTTTCTAGCTTGTACTACTAATTTGTTGAAATGGCACTTATGACGAGACAGTTTTAACTTGGAAGAGTGATATTCGTTGCATCTTTCATATGGTGTCTAGCTTCCATTGCTTCTAATTTGATGAAATGCCTTCTGCTTAGTTTGCACATCATAAGTTACGAATATGCAATGCTATGAATATGCAATTGCACTAATGATGAGAGACCTCTAACATGGTAGTGTGATGTTGTTTGCATCTTGCATATGATTTATTTCTTGTAATGCTTCACATTTGTTTAAACGCCATTTATGATGAGACACTCTTAACTTGGCAGAGCGATATTTGTAGCATCTTTCATATGGTGTCTACCTTCCATTGCATTGCTTCTAATTTGGTGAAACGTCTTCTTCTTAGTTTACACATCATACTTCTGATTATCTCTTCCGTCCTGTTTTTCATACATATTACATCCTCCTATCATGTGGTTGTCTAACATCAAAGTTCAGTTCATCTGCATCACGCATCAATTTGTTCTGAAGAACTAAATTGTAATACGGTTTTCTTGTCGGCTTGACTTAACATGGCACAGAGAAAGAGGAAGAAACACAGAATGGAAGGGAATGAGAAGCGGATGAATCCTGCAGATTCTGCTGGTACTGATGGTGCAATAGAAGGTCAAAGTCCAGCGGAAAATTCTACAAACACGGCATCCCGTGCTACACGAGCAGCAAAAAAAGCCAAACAGAAACAAATAGCTGCCACCAAACAAGCAGAGACAACCCTAGTTCTTGCAACACCTACCACAGTACTACCAGCTGCACGACTTACTCGTGCGTCAACTGAGCTAGCCGCACGTTCCCAAGCTCCCTTGCCACCTGACACTACTTCCCAATCACTCCTGACACAAGGCGAGTTGGCAATATCAGATGAACCTTGTAAGCTTCAACAGCAAAAAGGTAGTTGCTGGAGTCGAGTTACAGTTGAATGCTTCTTTATATGTAGTCTCATAGTTTGATGTACACTAACACTTCCTATGTTTGTTGTTGGACTAGCACCTAGGCGCAAGAGGAAAAAACATCAGGGATAATGCTCAATAGGTTAACTAAATCTAGAGGAGGAAGAATGGAGATCCCTTTTGAGGCAGGTTTAAAAAGGTCACGTGATGCTACAGAGTTAGCCAAGTTAGTATCAGAGGCAGGGGTTGCCGTTAGGTGTCATGTACGTATCCTCCTAACATGGATACAGTACAGGAATGACAAAGACGAAACCCAGTTCAACACCTTCCTCGACCATTTATCTGTAAGTATGGTTATGTATGGAAACTAGCAATATCGTCCTGCTCTGTCCCATACTTTCTAGGTTGCTGATAATGAGACTCCCATAATTTTCAACAGATGAGGATCAAGTTGGATAGCCAAGATGATGCAACCAGACAAGCTTGCACCCATGTTTTCAAGTCTCCTCTGCGATAGTATCGGTATAACTTGAGGAAAACTCACTTTGAAGGCAAGGCTAACAATGAACTTTCCCAAACATCTCTAGTGGAAAATATATCGGATGAAGACTGGAGGGGCCTTATTAAACACTGGCCTGATCTGAAGTATCAGGTACATTATATATATATGTGATCAGATCACATGTTGAAGTCCTATTTACGCATGTGCCACACAAATCTATCTTCTTGTTGGTGAACTGTTCAAAGAACAAGGTCAACCGTACGAAAGTGAAATTCCAACAGATGACGGGATCTCGTAGCTATATTGCACAATGCGAGGCTCTTGTAATTAGCTGCTGTTTCACTCTTTTTGTTGTACCATATTATCAGATCTATATTGACTTGTTTGAAATGCAGAGGAAAGCCCGCAAGGACCAAAAAGTACCTGAACCAAATGTTGTGGAAATTTTCAAGGACTGTCACACCAGCAAGAAGAAGGGCATGGCTACACCAGTCAAAGTCGCTGTTGTAAGTGCTTAATCCTTATGCCTTTTAACTACTACTTACTCTGACTTGTGCCTTGAACTGCATGGTTTGCAGCCAATGTCTATTCTCTTTTCAATTTTATACACAATTGTCTTAGCATATCATTGCACCTTACAAGGTTTATAAGAGAGGAGTGATGTTCCTTTGATCTTGACCCGTAATCTAGTTCCGTGCTAGACTTGCCCACACAATGTTACAATTGCATGTTTGTCTGTTCTCGGTTGTTTTGTGATATGAATGATGTCATACTATGCTTACCGTATTATAAACTTCGTCTCTTTATCCTTAGCCCTCAGTACAATGTGAAGAAATAGACAATAAATTAGCGATGGTACATGGTCATATGTTTGGAACCTGGTTTTATTATGTACTTTGAAATAAAATACAACTAATATTTTACATGGGTTCACCAGAATAAGTTATGTATATAGACCAAAGATATTTTGTTTAGTTTTGCTGCCTCCTTAATATCTTCTGTTCTGGTACTACTAATGTAAAACCTCAACTTTTCAGCGAGCTATGGAAAAAATTGTGGAACCGCCACCTTCTGAAGGTGGCGAGGCAACTATAACCGCAATGTCAGCTCTTGCTGCAGTGGGTCAGTACATGTTCACTAACAGTGCCAAAAGCACGTTCCTGCGTAATATTGGGTTGGTTGTTAAGGCAATATCGTCCAAACTGACTCATGATCAAGATATGCAAGCTCAAAGCAATGTTGTATCTGCGCTCCAGACACAAGTCCATTCCCTAAGAGAGACCCTTTGTGAAACAAGAAAAGACATTGTTCGATGTCGTCAAGATATGCATGGTTTTGAAACCAGACTATCAGACATTTGCTATGTTGTTCAGGAGCCTAGGGGAAATGAAGGCGAGGGATATGGTGCTCCATCTGACAATACAACATGAAAACGTAACAGTCAGGTCAAATGAACTGAGCTTCTGAACTTCTGGTGGTGCATTTATCTGCTAGACTGTTAAGTTTTATGCCAACCTTCCTTTTGTTATATAGTTGTAATTTGTTTTGGTGCAATAAAAAATTTATTCTTAACATGCCGCCACCGGCTAAAGAAAATAGCAAGCCATTTTTGTATAGTGTAGGGTGTTCCCTATATTTGCACTGGTGGCGATCTTTGATGTCGAGTGGATGTAATTTGTGCAGTCGCCTTAATACCATAGCGTTAGTTTCGGCCTTATTTATTTCCAAGTCTTCTTTTTCCCTGGTTTGCTAGTGGCCGCAACTACCATGGGTCATATACGAGCCGTAGGATCCATGGGTCTCCTAAGATCCGTTGATAAATGGGCCTCCAACAGGGCCGTAGAATCGGTGGGCCTCGGGCCGTCAGATAAATGGGTCTACATGGGCCATAAACGGGCGTAATTGGTATCGGACCAACACGGTAACGGGCCATTAACAGGCCGTAGGACAGCAAAGGCTTAATTCTGTCACAGGCATAACGGGTCGTTAATGGGACAGAATATAGGACGGACTGGAAATGGCGCAACAGGATAACAGTTCGGAAACAGGCCGACTCTTGCCATGGGCCGAATTTGTCCCATTAGGGTAACAGGCCAGTAACGGGTCGACTCTTGCCATGGACCGAATTTGGCCCATTAGGGGAACAGGCTAAAAACGGGCCGGAAGTAATCGAGGGCCGAAAAGGAGCCCAAGAACGTATGGGTCGTCAATAGGCCGAAAGCTAACACGGGCTGGAAACGGCCCATGTAAATCACGGGGCGTTAATGGGTACAAATAAAATTATTGTTCATTATGGGCTTGAGTCACCATGGGCCTGTAAAGGGACGAAAGATACGAAGGCCTCATATAGGTCGAAAGACATCGTGGGCCATACATGTGCCGAAAGTGAAATGGGCCGGTGTTATATTCGACGGCCCACATGACGTTGTTGGGCCAATTTCCTTTAGGGCCTAACGGGCCGTAAAATGGGCTATTTGCGAAGAGACCATTAACGAGTTATGGGCCAGCCGTTAACTTTGACCAAGTCAAACGGGCGGCTTTGTAAGCTAAATGGGCCAGTGGTGGGCCGTGGCACGTGTCGACATATCATAGGCGCCTATGTGACCCACTGACAAGCAGACACGTGTTTCGTCCGACCAATAAGAATTTTACACGTGGAAATTTCCCATTGGTCGGGGCTGTTAACGGGTTATCGGATCCAAAACCAGACCCGATAGCTTAACGGTGTTCCGTTACGGTGGATGCCACGTGTCGGTCACCCTTGACGAAAGCACTTCTGTGACGCGCGATTTATCGTCATGGAAGTGGACACTTCCGTGATGATAACTTTGGTAATGTCATGGAACACTTCTACGATAGCACAGGTATGACTATCTTGATTTCGTCATAAAATCGTCATGGATGTACATGCCTGACAAAAAACGCGACCTACTGTGACAAACATGTATCATCACGGAATTGTATTTTTTTGTAGTGTTCAAAGCCTCGGAAGGATCTGCCCAAGATCAAGAAGGACGTCCCCGTCGCTTCTGCGTGAGTATTTTGTATTTTTCTACATTACTGTCGACTCGTTCCTCTGTTTGACTGAGTGGGCTCTGAATCTTTTAGTGCTACAACTTCTGGGACCTCCATGGACATTGTGAAGGCTCCTAGTGATGAAGAGACTGAAGACGCGGCCACCTCTAGAGCGGGTAAAATTTCACAATCTTGTGCTTGTTTAATCAGTTGGACCGTCGGTCGACTGAACTCTCATGGTCGAGTCTTGTGCAGCACCCCAAGATATAATTGAACTTCCAGACAACAATGAAGAACACGAGAAGAAAGGGCAGGACTTCGAGCAAGAGAGTGCCTGCCAGCAAGGTGCCTCAATCGACGTCAGTGCCAGAAACAGTGACCCAGCAATCCGGAGATCCAGTTCGGGCTTCTGTTTCTTTTGTTGTACCCCTGGCAACTGATTGCCTTCAGCGTAGACTGCTCCAGTCCCTTCTTCGCCCACGCAACTCCATGTCTCAGATCCTGTAACTGCTCCGACTATTCTACCAACACTATCTTTGCTGCCCATCATACTCCAGATGATCCGGTGGGTGCTGCCAAGGAAGCCATACTCCAAGCAGGCTTTATGATGGAACAGATGAAGGTGGTGCACGAGGCTAGTATGGTTGCCTACAATGCCAGCTCTACTCTGCAAATCAATGTTAAGGTTAATTGATTTCCAACTGATCTTTCAGTTTGATCTTTGGTCTGATGCGATATGGTACTTGGAAGCTGCTTCTTCATTGTCCGTAAGATGTCCATGGATGAGTGTTTTGGAAACTGTTATGTGCATCTATCATGAGTTTGCACTTTATATCCATACAAGTGGTGGGTGTGCTTTAAATTTTGCTGAATAGTTCTTCCACCTGAGTCGACCATGTCACGTTGAGTGTATCTCTTAACTGGTGGGGGCACGCAGAGTGCACCCACTGGGTGTAGTCCCCGAAACTACCGTCGAATATTTGATTCAGCAGGGGTCTTTATCAAATGTATTTTTATTGTTCTTCCACTTAGTCGAGACGGATCTTGTCGAGTGGAATCCAGATCTATGGGGGCATGCCAAGTGCACCCACTGGGTGTAGTCCCCGAGACTGCGGTCGACTGTGGGTAGTTGGCAGGGGTCTAAGTTATTATTTATATTATTTGCACTAGCGTTGGGCAGACCATGCTGAGTGGGAAATCGGATCAGTGGTGGCACGCCAAGTGCACCCACTGGGTGTAGTCCCCGAGAATACTGTTGAACGTTTCATTCGGTGGTAGTATTAAAATACTTTTTTGTTGCGATTGACCTTTGTTTCCGTCGACTGACATGTCCTATTTATTGACTACACAAATATTGTGACCTTGGGGCCCAATTTGCTTTGAAGAAGAAATAGATCAGTCTTGACCTCGATCTGGAGCTGGCCAGGAAGAATCTTCAGAAGGCCCAGGATGAGGCAGCTACTATGGGAGGTAATAACTCGTCGACTGTCTACCTTACAATTTTCCATTTTAGTCTTTTGAGCAGAGTCACTCCACTTGAACAAATGTGCGTAGTGAAAACCGTCAACTCCAAGCTCGTCTCGAGAATGTTATTTCTTTAGACAAAATGAAGCAGGCTCTAGAGAAGAAGGATCAGGACCTTGCCACAGCGCAGAAGACAGCGCGAGATAAAACTAACCTTGCCGACAAGAAGCTGGCTTCAGTCGGCAAGTTGGAAGAAGAGAATGCTTAGTTGAATACTGCCATTAGCGAAGCCAACAAAGAAGTCGAACAGCTGAAGAAGGACAAGGAAGCCCTATCCGACAAGGTTGGGGATCTCACTCAAAAGAGGGGTGAACTGGAGGCCTACCTGGGAAGACTTGCTGAGAAGCGGCTCCTGAAACTTGAAGGTACTTTCTCTTGTGCGACTAATTTGCAATTGCCGACTCATCATGTAACTGCCGACTCACTATTTTTCCGGATGTGCAGAATTCTGTCAAGACTTTGATGCAGAGACTGGGCAGATCGAGACGGACGTAGACACCACAAATTCTCCTGTCAAGAATGATGTTGCAATGAATGTGCTGCGATTGGAGTCTCATCTTGACGGTGATGTGGATTATCTTGCTCGCCTGAAAGCGGCGGTGTCGCGCATCGACACAGAGCTCTGGCTCCGAGTGGAATTCCATAATGATCTCGAGTCCCTAATGGCTCGACTAAATGAAATCCCTGGTCGAGTGCAAGAGTGGAAAAAGTCGTCTGCTCGCTGTGGTGCTGATGTGGCCCTGTCCTTGGTCCGAGTCCATTGCAAGGAGGTCAGAAAAGACAAGCTGGCGTCTCTCAAGGTTGCCACTCGTATCACAGACGGCATCGACCTTGACAACTTCGTCGGGCCGGCGAGTCCCCCTCCTGCCGAGTGAACAAACTTTATGCCTCACCTTTATTTGCCTCATAATGCCGAGTGATTTTGTAACCGTTAAACTCCTTTAGGCCTGATGCATGAGCACTTCTTCCCATGGTTCTGAACTTTGCTGGGTTTATCTAACCTTGGATTTTCCTTGAATATGGTTTCTTTGTCTTTATCACTTTTGGATCTCTTTACTTCGAGTGGAGTTTGATTTCTGATTCGGAACAGTCGTTGTACTTGTGATGCAGCTCTAACGACGTACTCGATTTGCACCTCGTCGTCCTTGCGGATCAGGATGGAGCGGACGTTGTACTTGTGACGCAACTCAGAGGAGGATTGCTCTACACTCGGAGTGGTTCTGTTCGAGTGGGAGGATAGCTCTCCACTCATAGTAGTTTTTAACTTTGGCTATTACGGGGTCACAACTAAGCCCCTGAGTGGGAGGATTGCTCTCCACTCGGAGTAGTTTTTAACCTAGCCGATTACGGGGTCGCAGCTAAGCCCACGAATGGGAAGATTGCTCTCCACTCGGAGTAGTTTTTTGAAATTAGGCGAAACTGGTTCGCAGCTAAGCCTCCGAGTGAGAAGGTTGTTCTCCACTCGGATTAGTTTTTAACTTAGGCGATTACGGGGTCGCAGCTAAGCCCATGAGTGAGAGGGTTGATCTCCACTCGCAGTAGTTTTTTGAACTTAGGCGAAACTAGTTCGCGGCTAAGTCTCTGAGTGAGAAGGTTGTTCTTCACTCAAAGTGTTTCTTGAACTTAGGCGAAACTGGTTTGCGGCTAAGCCTCTGAGTGAGAAGGTTGTTCTTCACTCGGAGTGTTTTTTGGAACTTAGGTAAATCAGGTTCGCAGCTAAACCACCCACTGGGGGATTCGAACTCATGTGTTTCTGGGATAACAATCATTAAGATACTGCAAACATATTGTCCTTGATAAGCAAACTGAAGGATTCTTATTACAACTCGTCCATCCGAGTATTTTCATGTATAAAAGTGACGGAGCAGATCCGTGTTCCAGGCGCGTGGCTCATCCCTCTCCTTGTCTACATTGTGGAGGTGATATGCCCCATTGTGCAGCACCTTGGTCATGATGAAGGGGCCTTCCCAGGCGGGAGCGAGCTTGTGAGGCCATTGCTGATCCACTCGGAGTACGAGGTCTCCTTCTTGAAACGCACGACCTCTGATTTCGGGCGTGGAGTCGATGCAGATCGTGCTGATAGACCGTCGACCGGATCAAAGACAACTCTCGCTCTTCTTCCAGAAGATCCACAGCGTCCTGGCATGCCATCTCCGCTTCGGCTTCTGAGAAGAGCTCTACTCAGGGAGCATTGTGGAGCACATCACTCAGATGGAGTCATTCTCAGTCCCCACATAACGGAAGGCAGCTCAGTCACCCAAGCGCGTGCCGCATGCTTGAGGTCACACATCAACCGAGGTTTCAACCCTTGCAAGATCAAGCCATTCGCCCTTTCTGCTTTCCCATTCGAATGCGAGTGGGCAACAGATGCGTAATCGACCTGAGTGCCTTGAGAAGCACAAAACGCCTTGAACTAATCAGAATCAAAGTTGTAGCCATTATCTGTGATGATGCTGTGAGGGACTCCATATCTGAATATCAACTCTCTGACGAAACTGACGCACTACAGGAATCAGCTACTTTGCCGTCTGCCATGGCGGACGGCAAAGGCATGAATGGCGGACGGCAAAATCCTTTGCCGTCACCACGGACGGCAACAGCTCCGCAACGTAGGCTACGGTAAACAGCTACTTTGCCGTCCGCTTCCGGTGGTCGACGGCAGGTTCTCTTTGCCGTCCGCGACGGACGGCAAAGAGAGCGGACGGCAATAATTGCGCCGTCCATCCGTTATGTCTAACGGCAGGCCTTTGCCGTCCGCCGCTAACGGCAAAATTTCTAGTGTCTTTGCCGTCGCCACCGATGGCAAAGTGCAGGTTCTTTGCCGTCGCCACTAATGGCAAAGTGCAGGTTCTTTGCCGCCGCTCACATCGATGGCAAAGTGACCAAATGGGTCAGCTTCCGAAGCACAGCTAGATGCCACGTGTCTTCTTTGCCGTCCGCGAAGACGGCAAAGAGCGCTGTTGCCGGTGGCGTGACGGCAAAGAGCCCGCATATTGGCTCTTTTATCTGTTTTTATTAAATCCAACAATTTTCATCACAAATATATATGACATATATAGATATATTTCAAAAGGCCATTACAGAGCAAACATATAAGATATCCAACACATAACTTCATCATCCAAACATATATATTACATGCATAGTTCCATCATACATAACAAGTTCAACATAGAGGCATCCAACCATATATATTACAATAGTTTCATCCAACGATACATGCATAGTTCAACGATACAAAAGAAACAGAGAAAGGGATAAGGAGCACTCCATCTATGCAAGCTTTAGTCAAGTGAAAGAAATCTGCAAAATGAAAAATAAGAAAGTTAGAACAAGAAGAGTAGAACAAGAAGAAGACTAGAACAAGAAGAGTAGAACAAGAAGAAGACTAGAACAAGAAGAGTATGCCATTTATGAGCTAACTTACGTGAAATGGATCATATATGAGCTAACTAAGTTGAAATGGGTCGCTTATGAGCTAGCTAAGGTGAAATGGATCATTTATGAGCTAACTAAGTTGAAATGGGTCGCTTATGAGCTAGCTAAGGTGAAATGGATCATTTATGAGCTAACTTAGTTGAAATGGATCATTTATGAGCTAATTTAGTTGAAATGGATCTTTATGAGCTAACTTAGTTGAAATGGATCGCTTTTGAGCTAACTTAGGTGAAATGGATCATTTATGAGCTAATTTAGTTGAAATGGATCTTTTGAGCTAACTTAGGTGAAATGGATCATTTAAGAGCTAATTTAGGTGAAATGGATCATTTTGTAGCTAACTTGGTGAAATGGATCATTTAAGAGCTAATTTAGGTGAAATGGGTCATTTTGAGCTAACTTGGATGAACTGGATCATTTATAAGCTAACCTAGGTAAAATGGGTCATTTTAGAGCTAACTTAGGTAAAATGGATCGCCTATGAGCTAACTAAGCTAATTATGCAATTTTTGACATAAGTAAGCTAAGTACGATCGCTTTAGAGCTAACTTAGGTAAAATGGATGGTTTTGGAGGTCAAGAAGTTTATTAAGTCATTTTGGAGGAGAAGAAGCTAAGTCTAGGTCATTATGGTAAGCATTGGAGGAAATAAAGCTAAGTCTAGGTCTTTATGCATGTGTTAAGCAAAACACTAGATAAACTTACCAAGATCCAGGAGGTGTAGAAGCGGGTGGCTCGTGGTCGGTAGTCGGAGAAGGATCGTATGATGCTTGTCTCGAGTTACGCTGCACCAAAGATCATTTCCAATGTCTTGTTAGCATGATGACACTCAAATGTTAAGACTAGCAAGTAATGTCCATTCAAATAAAACTCACCGTGGTCCTAGGAGCAATCATCGGCATCGGCGGAGCGGTCTCGACCTGTCTTCTCGCATACGCATCGCACATTTGGTTTTGACGACTCACCATACTAGTTAGTAATGAGACAAACACTACATGAATGTTTTGGCTAATCTGCAGAAGAAACTTACCACAAGGAGCTCAGACATGGCCCTTGCCTGCATGTCATTCCGTGCCCTCTCCTCCTCCATCATCTTTGTCGCCCTCTCCTCCAACTCCCGCTGCCTCTCCGCCGCCTCCAAAGTTTCTCCGTTCTATCTCTCTCACTCAGTATAGCAGCCTGCAACACCACTCACATGACCATTTGTAATCATTGATGGAAGCGCACACAATGTAATAGAGAAAGATAACTGAGTATGTATCACTAACCTTGATGGCGAGTTGCACCGGCCGCTCACGAGGCCTTATCTCAGAGCGGAGCTCGATCGGCGCGCTTGATCTCCGAGAGAGTGCTAGGACAACGGATAAGTCCATCTCCAATGGCTATGGAGCCATGGGACCTCCCGCCACCAGATATCATCAACAGCTCGATCAATGGGACCACAGCTCGGGTTAAAGTCCTCCCTTTCCTCGCCTTCCCTCATCTCTATATCTCACGAGCTTGTTGTGGGAGGAGATGTTGGTGAAGTTGTTTGCATCATCGAGGTCGACCGAGAGAAAGCCTTGACTTTCTTGAAAGAGGCAAGCAGGGCCATGGCATACAGGTCGTACACCTCCGCACCTTATCCACCTTATTGTAGCGTGCCCGAAAGAGAGAAACAATGAAAATTAGTAATTAAAGGGCTCAAGCTAGCATGATGAATGAATTGCATGAATCATGAAGCAAACCACATACCCAGGGCCATGCCTTAACTGATATAAGTTGAGCTGCCTTGATGGTGTGGCACACCTTCCATTTGGGCACGCTTGTCCTTGGCCTCGTTGTGGAGGGCTAGCCATTGTTTTGAGCACCACTCATCGACCAACACCTCCCAACAATCCATCCGATCCGCACACCATCTCGGAGGCGCCTAAGTTAGCAATAGAAACTTGAGCGCCACGGCTAAGAATTACTAAATGAAGGAACTTAAGTAGAGAAGGCCTTAAGAATTACCTTCATGTACTGCTCCTTACTCAGAACTTATCGCGCACGCCGGCTTGGTCTTCTTGATACCACGCAAGGCGTAGTAGTCTCGAACAGCCTGCACCCGAGCCTCGTGTCGTAAGTTCGAGTAGGGCGCTGCACGCTTCTCGATAACATGTGCCGCGTCCTCCTCGTATCCCTCCTCACACCTGTAGAATGTCTGCAATCAAATGAGACAATATTGATTAGTACAATTAATAACTAGCTAGTTGAAGATTTTTAAATGTGTAGGAGAAATTACCTGAACTTTCGATCACCATGTCGCCCTCGTGTCGCATTACACGACACCGCCGATAATCTCATCCGGCGGGCCGGGCAGCCACGTAGTGCTCCCAGCTCAATCCAAGCTCGAAGCCGACCTCACCAGCAACGTGACAAACCCGGGAAGTTTTGCGGCAAAGAACTCCAAGGACGGAGTTGGGCCGGCGGACACTATGATGGTGGTCCCAACCTCTGCAGCATGACAAGGCCAACGATTAGTTATTTGAAAAACTTGAATGCACAAGGTACAAAATATTAAATGCACTTACGCATCTCTCCCCATCAGGAAAATCAACCACCTCTGCTTTCGCTGGTCACCGCACGGACGGAGCCGTAGCACCACGCTGGTAGACGGTGCCCCTCCTCCTCAAGATCACGGCTCCCGCCATCATCAAGATGGCCACTGCTCTCGGGCTGATCCGGCCAGGTACCCCATCCGGACGTGTGCTCCTCCGGGGTCACGTGGGCCGAACTCGAGTCCCAAGACCCGTGGACCGCAGGCTCGTGGACCGGAGTCCGTGCAGCCTCCTCCTCGGACGAGTCCACCCTAGCAGTCACGTGCTCGGGTGAAACAGCTGGGGGTGGCGGCGAGGAAGGCGCCGTAGCAGTCACCCTACCTCCTCTCCCACGACCACGTGCCCTACCTCCTCTCTTCCTACCTCGTCCCCTGCTGGGCACCGCGGTCGACGAAGAAGGGCCCGGCGGTGTGGTCATACTGTCCAAAGAACGCCGGCGGAGAGGTGCGTCTGAATGGAAGACCTCGACCACGCCTCCCGACCAGCGCCCACCATCTTTCAACACCTGCCATGACAAACAGTAAACAAAATTAGTACAACATAAAAAAAGACCGACATGAATAATAATATGTGTATCACTTAAGTGTATTATCATCAAGTACAACATAAAAAAATGTAATACCTGACACTACTAATAATCTGGATCAAGATCATCAATAAATGCATAATCATCATCATCACTATAATCAATGACGGGCTCATAGGGTTCATTGGCATCAACATGTGCAAGGCCACCTTGACGTAATCGGTCAAGCATTGACAGGTCATCCGCAGCAGAACCTCTTCTTGTTCCGCTCTTCTTGTTCCTCCTCCGGGTGATGTCGGATTCATTGTCGCTGTCTACTTCAATGTTTTGGGGTGAAGTATAGCGGTTCTTGAAACGCTTTTGAAAGACGTGTCTCTTGGAAGAATTCTCCTTCATATGTGTCTGGGGTTAATGTGAGGTTCATAATCCTCTTCCTTTGGGGAGAAAGTCTAGCACGTGGCGGCACTTCATAAACGACATCCCAACCTTTCAGATTTGGATTAGTTTGGCAGGCCCACGGTAGATAGAATACTTGGGTCGCTGTTGAGCCATAATATAGACATCGTGAACATCTAAATGAGTGCTTTGGTTGATTTCAACTAGCCCTACATGTTCATGAGTCCTTCTAGTCTCCTTCGGCTGAAACCAATAACATTTGAAGACTACGACATTCGTGGGTTTTCACCATAGAACAGAAGTTCATAAATTGCTTCAACTCTCCCATAATACTCGGTACCTCCTTCGCCGATAGCAGATACACAACAATTTGTTGACTTTCGGTCGGCTATAGATAGCTCTTTGCCATAGGTACAAAGCGATACCCATTGATGTCGTATTTGTCAAATGAACGGACCTTATAGTCAAAACCATTAGCGATTTGTCTCAATTCGCGTCCATAGACTCTGAATTAGCCTACAAGTTTAATATGAAAGGATTGTTGCATTATGCACAAATTAGCAAATGAAATGAAATTGTCTAATAGAAATTACCGCTTGTTTGAACCAAGAGATGAAACCGGATAGCCACCTCCTTGCTTTGCGAGAAGCTCATACTCTTCGACGGAATCCTTTTGGATCTCCGCCCATACGAGAATATGGCGACGATCGACTGTATGACATATCCAGGAATAAGAGTAGTTCAAAGGAAATAGAAGTTGCGAAACAATGTACCGAGAACTTACTCGATGTACGGCCGCACTTCTATCAGGTTGTTGAAGATATACAACGAAATGGTCCGCCATTCTTCGTTATTCAAAGATACCGGATGTGAAACACTAGCTGGTGCGAGATTCCCTTTGAATAGGCTGAGGTTGATCCACCTTTTTAGGCTCACAAGATTGTACCGAGGCTTCGGATTATGCAAATGACGATTTTTGGCTTCAGAGTGCGCTGTTACAAAGTTTGCCGCCTCCTCGTGATGAATGCCTCAGCCATCGATGCTTCAATTCTACGCTTATTTTTACATTTTTTCGCGCCTTCTGCATTCTCTCAGCCAGGTAGCACCAACGATTTTGCACGGCCCCCAATCTTGCCTCGGTCGGGAGATGCAAAATCAAATGCTGCATTGGATTAAAGAAGCCCGTGGAAAGATCTTCTAACTTGCAGATCAACTCCGCGCCAACTCTTCCATTTCTTCTAGCACGCCAGCGATAGTTCTTTCGCACAAAGAACACGGAAGAAATAGCTGAGTTCTGCCAAGATTAGCCATTCATCCTCGTGGATGAAGCCACGCAACATCACCGCATTACCCGCTCAATCCATATGTGCCAATCATGACTCTTGAGACCAAATATCTTCAGTTTATCAAGATTCGCCCCTCTTTAGATTCGCTGCATACCCATCGGGAACATCAACTGCTGTTGCACCCACAAGAGAATTTCCCTCATAGCTGGCCTTCCAAGATTGAACCATGCCTTTGGCTTCGCCCAGCTTCTGCTTTCCTTTCGGTTCTTTCATGTTTTGTAACGGCCTATCACATAGCGCCCAGATCGACTCTAGCCTTAGTATTATCCTTTGACTTCCCATCTATG
Source organism: Aegilops longissima (assembly GCA_021605205.1). Lineage (NCBI taxonomy): Eukaryota > Viridiplantae > Streptophyta > Magnoliopsida > Poales > Poaceae > Aegilops > Aegilops longissima. Next base: position 41,271,115 of record CM038682.1, on the reverse strand, counting down.
CCGAACAATGTACCAAAAAGTGCCTCGGCGATATTCTTCTCAAGCAGTGCATCACGTCGATGTTGTGTGGGCAAAGGAGGTCTTTGAAGTAAGGCAGATCCCATAAGCATGTTTTGTGAGTCCACGCGTGCTTAGTATTATACCCCTTGAAGTACCCTCGGACGTTGTGGATCTGGCTCGAGAGCGCTTAACCGATCCAGGTCTGCTGGCTCGTCAATGCAGGTGGTGCGAGTTTTTTGACAACTCTACCCCGATGAAGTTCTTCTTGTCTTTCCTGAACTTATGGCGAGGATCCAGAACTGTCTATGCATGTCGGCAAGAAAACTTGCGACCGCCTGAAGCCAACGAAACTCAAGAGCTCCCTTGCATGTGGGGCACGGAACCTTCCATGCACACACCAGCCAACGAATAGCGATACGCCGCAAGTCATGCGTCGAGTACATGTACCGTATACGCATTATGAAGTTCCGCTTGCTAAAGGCGTCGATGTCTTGAACCCATTATCCCAGGCTTCTTGCAATTCGTCCTGCGGCTGCATGTACACATTCATATTTTTGCCCGGATAGTTGGGTCCTGGAATTATCAACGCCGGAAAATGTTCTTTCTTTGCATAATCTGTCCGGGGAGATTGAGTGGAAAGACAAATACGGGCCAACAATCAGTATTGGGCTGCCGTCATACCAAACACATCGAACCCATCCGTGCCGATGCCGACTCGAGGATGCCTCGGATCTGCCGCTTTGTCAAGATGTAATTCATCAAACTTTTTCCACGCAACACCATCTAATGTGTGTACCATCATCGATTCCCATCCGCATCTAGTTCGGTTCTTTTGCCTGTTTTGTGCCATGTCATCTGTCCGGCCGCCTCTTCACCATGAAAAGACGCTGAAGTCTTGGTACGATTGGCATATACCAAGAACACTAACGGGATTTTGGTCTGTGTCTTCTCACCCATACCGTTGTTCACCACAATATACCCGAAGACTTGCAAATGGGACAATAGTTCAAGTCCGCATAGTCAAGCCTAAATAAGGCACATCCTTTCTCACAGTGCATGTATCTTCTCATAGGGCATCTTCATTGCACGGAGGATTTTGTCCGACCGGTACAGGTTTGCAGTGCATTACATGGCCTTTGGGTAGAAAGCGCCCAAATCTGTCATAATTGCGCCATAGCATTCTCTGCCCAAGTTGAACTGAGCCTTCAGAGCCATTACTTGTGAGATGACATCCAACTGACAAAGCTCAGTGTGCTCGTGGAGCGGACGTTTCGAAGACTCCAACATTTCATTGAAGGCCTTTGCAGATTCCTCCATCTCCTCGTCCGAATCCCGAGCATCATCATAGCCTTGCACCATGTTTTCCATCCCGGTACCATGCTCGCTTGCGACGACGATCCACCTCAGCTCGGTCATGTTGGGCAGACTCACCATGAAATGTCCACACCATATAATCGGGCGAAACCACTCTTCTGCAGTGTTTGCCCATTTCAGCCTCTGTCTTCTTTTCCCAATTGCCGCACCGGAAACAGGGGCACCAGGTTTTCTTTTGGCCATTTGCAAATGCGGCTTGCACAAACCCCTTAGTTTTTGTGAACCATTCAGCGCCCATTTGTTCTCGACCAGTGTGACCGTATACATCCAAGCACGGTCACTCATCTTGACTTTCGAGCTACCGGACACACAACAATTATATATGTAATTCACCATGTATATATTCATCAGTTGATCTACTTTGTCAATTTTATTACGCCCATGCAACCTACACTCTAATAGGTAATGATAGGTCCTATCTCACTATGTATGTAGATTGGGTTCATTTTCCCATGCTATGCTCCGGATCCGACGCAAAATTTCGGCAGCACCTCCCCGCCGTTCTCCTGATACACGTCTCTGCAATAAACAGAGAGGATGTGTAACCGGAGAACAACAGGGGAGGCACTGACGAAATATATGCGTCGGATCCGGAGCAAAGCATATGGGAAAACGAACCCAATCTACACATACTCGGGCTGTCCATGGATAGCGTTGGACAATTCGAAAGAATCAAGGTTATAAATATGCAAATGCATGCATATTTATAACTATGACGCTTTCGAACGGGAGACACATATTGGTTACGCATAACGATGATTCAAGACACATATATAGCTAGCTATCAAGTTTCATCGGAATAGATCAAATAATTAATGGGGGAGGAGGAGTTGTCATTTGTGCTCACCCACGAACGAAGGGGCAGAGCTCACAAACACACGGCGAGGTCGTCAACACCAAACCTCGCAGCGATGAAACAACTGCACAATTAAAACTACACGATCAACACAATTATATATGATGTTTTCATAGCAAAATCGAAAAATATATGACCTAACTAATAATTCACAATATATATATGACCCGCCGGCCTCTCGAAGGCCAAAGAACACCTTTTCGGAGGTGTCGGTGGTCGGGTGTCCTGTCGGTGTCGGGTGCCGGTCGGGTCGGGTGCTGTTTCTGTGGTCGGGGTCGGGGTGTCGTGTCGATGTCGGGTAGTGCCGTGGTCGGTGTCGGGTGTTGTTTCGGGTCGGGTGTGGTGTCGGCGCTGGGTGTCCGGGTCAGCTCGGGTCGGGTGTTGGGTCAGGCTCGGGGTCGGGGTGTCGGGTCGGGTGTCGGGTCAGCCTTTGGGGGTCGGGGTGTCGGGTCGGGTCGGGTGTCGGGTCGGGGTGTCGGGGTGTCGGGTCGGGTCGGGTCGGGTGTGTCGGGTCGGGTCTCGGGTCGGGTCGGGTCTCGGGTCGGGTGTCGGTCGGGTGCCGGGTCGGGTCCGGTACCGTGGTCGGGTCGGGTCGGGTCGGGTGTCGGGTCGGGTCGGGTCGGGGTGTCGGGTCGGGTCGGGTGTCGGGTCGGGGTGTCGGGTCGGGTCGGGTCGGGTCGGGTCGGGTCTCGGGTCGGGTCGGGTCGGGGTCGGGTGTCGGTCGGGTGCTGGTCGGGTCCGGGTACCGTGTCGGGTCGGGTCGGGTCGGGTCGGGTCGGGTGTCGGGTCGGGTCGGGTCGGGTGTCGGGTCGGGTCGGGTCGGGTCGGGTCGGGTCGGGTCGGGGTCGGGTCGGGTCGGGTCTCGGGTCGGGGGTCGGGTCGGTCGGGTCGGGTCGGGGTGGTCGGGTCGGGTCGGGGTGTCGGGTCGGGGTCGGGTCGGGTCGGGGTCGGGTCGGGTCGGGTCGGGTGTCTTCTTCTTCTTCTTCTTTTCCTTTTCTTCCTTTTTTCCTTTTCTTCTTCTTCCTTTTCCTTTTCTTCCTTTTTCCTTTCTTCTTCTTCTTCTTCTTCTTCTTCTTCTTCTTCTTCTTCTTCTTCCTTCCTTTTTCCTTTTCTTCTTCTTCTCCTCCTCTCCTCTCTTTTTCTTCTTCTTATACTAAACTAAATCTAAACCTAATACTAAACTAAAACTAAACCTATAAACCTAATACTAAACTAAAACTAAACCTATAAACCTAAAACTAAACATAAACCTAAAACTAAAAAACAGAAAAAGAAAAAAAAGAAGAAGAAGAAACTCACCTGCATGCAGCGGGCGGGGGCGCTGGGTGGCGGCGAGGGTGGAGGAGGGGGGGGCGGCCTGGGCGGCGGAGGAGGGGGCGGGCGGCTGGGCGGCGGCGCTGGCCGGCCGGGCGGCGGGCGCGGAGGTGCCGGGCGCTGGCGGGGCGGCGCCAGACGGCAGGGCGGGGCAGCGGGGGGGGGCGCTGGCGGCGGCGGGTGGTGGGGCGACGGGCGGGGCGCTGGGCGGCGGCGGGGTGGTGCGAAGGGGCGCGAGAGGTGGGAGAGAAAGAGAGAGAGGGGGGGGGGCGCCGTTAACGCTACGGGGGCCTTCCTCTTGCCGCCCGCCACCTTTTGCCGTCCGCTTGTGCTTTTTGCCGTCCGCTAGCGGACGGCAAAGAGGGCCCCGTTAGGTTTTTTTTTTTTGCAACTCGCTGGGGCCTTCCTCTTTGCCGTCCGCTAGCAGACGGTAACGATTTTTGCCGCTCGCGAGCGGACGGCAAAGAAATGGCTCATGGTAATTTGGTCTTTGCTATCAGCCGCTTCTTTGCCGTCCGCTTTTTGTGTAGCTGATGGCAAAGAGCTTATTTGCCGTCCGCTAGCAGACGGCAAAGATCTGGCAGATGGCAAAGTAGCTGATTCCAGTAGTGACGGTAGTGCTTGAATCAAGGATTTTGAGAGGCTTGGCTTCAATCCATTTGGTAAATTTGTCAACTGCTATGAGCAAATGAGTGAAACCACTTCTGTTGGTCTTGAAGGGTCCAACCATATCCAATTCCCAGACTGCAAACGGCCAGATGAGTGGAATAGTCTTCAAGGCGAATGTAGGCTTGTGGGACAAGTTGGAGTAGAACTGGCATCCTGCACACTTGTCGACTATATCCTTTGCCATCTCATTTGCATGCGGACAAAAGAATCCCGCACGGTATGCTTTGGCCACAACGGTCCGAGAGGACGCATGGTGACCACAGGTCCCCGAGTGGATTTCGTTTAAAATCATTCAACCTTCTTCTGGGGAGATGCACCATTGAGCCACTCCTGTGACACTTTCTTTGTAAACCTGCCCACGAATCATGGTAAAGGCTTTGAGATCGATGGACTATCTGGCGGGCCTCATCTTCATCCTCTGGAAGTTGCTGCCTGAGCAGGTATGCAATATATGGCACCATCCAGTTAGGGGTGATCACTAAGACTTCCATGATCAGGTCGACTACAGCTGGGACCTCAATCTCAGTCGGATTGGTTGAACTTATCGGTTGTGGGGGCTCCTTTGGGCAAGGATCTTGTTGAACTGATAGGGTGTGGAGATGCTCCAAGAACACATTATTGTGGATAGGCTTTCGAGTGGAACCTATCTTCGCCAGCTCATCAGCAGCTTGATTCTTGATTCGGGGTATGTGGTGGAGCTCTAATCCCTCGAACTTCTTTTCTAGCTTCTTTACTTCATTGCAGTAACCGGTCATCGCTGTACTCCTGATATCCCATTCCTTCATCACTTGATTGACCACCCAGTCCGAGATGTTGAAGACCATTAAGCGTCGGACGCCGAGTGAAATGGCCATACGTAACCCATTCAAAAATGCACCATACTCAACTTCATTGTTTGAAGAATCAAAGTGAATCTGGAGGACATAGTTGAGCTTGTCGCCTCTTGGGGATACCAGAACCACTCCTACACCGGAACAATTCAACATGTTGGACCCATCAAAGAACATAGTCCAATGCTCTGAGTGAATCTAAGTTGGTTGCTCGTGTTGAGTGCACTCAGCGAGGAAATGTGATATTGCTTCGGACTTGATGGCTTTATTTGCCTCAAACTTGATATCTAAAGGAAGGAGTTCAATCGCCCACTTTGCCACTCAACCAGTTGCATCCTTATTGTTCAGAATTCCTGATGATGGAGGTTCGCTGGCGACTGAAACCGAGTGGTTTGACAAGTAGTGTGCAACTTTCTTCATGGTCAAGTAAATTCGATAAACAAGCTTCTGATAATGCGAATATCTCTGCTTGTATGGAGTAAAGACATCAGAAATATATTACACTGGGCGCTGAGCTTTGTAGGCTTTGCCTTCTTTTTCTTGCTCGACCGTGATCACTGTGCTGACAACTGGTCCAGTGGCTGCGATGTAATGTAATAAAGGCTCTTTGCTGATTGGAGCAGCAAGCACCGGCTGGGTGGAAAGCAGGGCTTTGAGCTCTTCAAACACTGCTTCAGCTTCATCGTTCCATTCAAACTTCTTAGATTTTTTCATCAGTCGGTAAAGAGGTAATGCCTTTTCTCCTAGGCGTGAGATGAATCGACTCAATGCAGCCAAACAACTAGTGAGCTTCTGAACATCGTGCAAACGCACGGGGCATTTCATTCGGACGATTGTGTCAACCTTATCTAGGTATGCGCATTCCTCGTTCGGAAACGAGGAAACTGAGTAACTTTCCTAACGGGACTCTTAATGTGCACTTTGATGGATTGAGCTTGATTTTATACCTCCTTAAGTTGGCAAACATTTCAGCGAGGTCAGTCAGTAGGTCGTAACCTTTGCGTGACTTGACCACGATGTCGTCCATGTATGCCTCCACATTCCGACTGATTTGAGTGAGCAAGCACTTCTGAATCATGTGCATGAACGTGGCACTAGCATTCTTGAGGCCAAAGGGCATAGTAACATAGCAATAACATCCGTATGGGGTGATGAAAGCTGTTTTTATCTCATCGGGTCCATACAGACGGATCTGATGGTACCCGGAATACGCATCCAAAAAGTACAAGTGCTCACATCCCGCAGTTGAGCCGACTATCTGGTTGGTGCGGGGCAAAGGGAAATGATCTTTCGGGCAGGCCCGATTGATATTCTTGAAACCAATACACATTCGAAGGGACTTATCTTTCTTGGGGACCATGACAACATTGGCGAGCCACTCGGAGTGGTATATCTCGCGGATGAACTCCGCTGCCAGAAGCCGAGCCACCTGCTCGACAATTGCCTTCCTCTTCTCCGTGGTGGACCGACAGAGATGCTCTTTAACGGGTTTTGCTTTTGGGTTGACTCGCAAATGGTGCTCAGCCAGTCCCCTGGGTACACCTGGCATGTCTGATGGTTTCCATGCGAAGATGTTCCAGTTCTCACAAAGGAACTGGATGGTCGCTTCTTCCTATTTGCTGTCGAGTGTTGACGAGAAATGAGTCGGAGCAGCACTGGGATCGGTCGGGTGAATGTGAACTAGCTTTGTTTCACCGGACGACTGAAATCAGGCTCTGAAGAAGGCCTCTTAGCACGCAACAACTCACTCGGGTCTACGTCTTCTAGAATTCATGCATTTCCACTTCTGTCATCTGTTCATTGGCGATCTTTGAGCCCTTCTGGAGGCAATCTTCTACTCTCTGCCGATTTCACGTGATCGTGATCACGCCTCTGGGACCAGGCATCTTCAACTTGAGGTACACATAACACGATCGAGCCATGAAACGAGCATATGCAGACCAGTCCAGAATGGCATGGTACGCACCTTTGAAATCCACTACCCCAAACGTCAACTTTTCCTTGCGATAGTTCTTCCCATCGCCAAAAACCACATCAAGAGTGATCTGACCAAGTGAATCGGCTTTCTTTCTAGGGATGACTCCGTGAAATCGCATCTTGCGTCAAACATAGGGGGAAGGGCCTCCTGGAAATATCCGACATACTAGTAATCGATTATTTGGCCTTTTGCGATCGAACAACCAATGAACAGTTGTAGCCTACATAACCTACCTACCCATACCAAGTGAAGAAGGTATCAGATCAAATAAAGGAAGTGACAAAATTTGCTCGAAGAGGTTGAATCACTTTATGGGGAAGACACTTCATCTGACTTCCGGGCTAGCCTGTCAATTGTAAAAAGTAGTTGAGTCATGTCTCGCAGGAGCAAAAAGAGTGAAATGAGGACGTAAGCCCCCTAGGTCTTCCTCTTCCTTCTAAACTAATTGCTTTTGCCCATACAGGCGGGTTTCACCATTGGTGATGAATTGGATTTATTAGTAAGGGAATGAATGAAGCGGACCGGAAAGAAGATAGATTTTGGAATAGAAAGAATTCCTCTTCTAGGTTTCTGCTCCAAGTAGTAAGCAAAGAATCCTACCTACTAATGGTTGAAGACCTTGTCGTAGTACTTATATTCGCCAAGTATTACACTCACTTCACTACACTCTTCTCTTATGCTTCGCCCTTCACATAGGCTAAATAAGCCGCTCATCCCTAGCGAATCCTACCCTCATAGGAATGAAGAACCATCAGGGAAAGGCAAAACATATTCAATCCCAGGAGAGAAGTCACTGGTTCGATAGGACCAGGGAGAGGACCCTGATCACCTTGCCAATGAATTCAAGGCCTTAGGAAAATCATCCTACAATGGACCGTAGGGACTGAGAACGAAGAAGACATAAAAATAAGGTTAGGGGGGATAAAAAGAAAACGGAGCTCTCCTATGAATATGCTACTGCTCTTACATTCTACCTGAATCCGAGCATTGAAGCAAGCTCTTTAATTATCGCGCCATAACCGAGTCTCTCCTTATAGCTCTGACCAATCCACCCGTCATTGCAAATAACTGCTCCTTACTCTTTGATTGTATGTCCATTTTTGCTTGATGTCTGGCTCACCGGATCTGGTACATAAAAAAGCGCTCTCACTGAGCTTGGACATCGGAATGCCCATCCCTTTGAGGGCCTCGTCATATAGGATATTCAGACCACTGCCACCATCCATCAAAACCTTGGTTAGTCGAGTGCCCCCAACGACTGGGTCGACCACCAACGCTTGCCGCCCAGGGGTGGCAACGTGTGGGCTAGGTGGTCGGACTGGTCGAATTTGATGGTTTTTTTACCACTTCAAATATGTCGTTGTTGTCGGGGCAACCATGTTTACTTCTTTGTTGATCACTTTCAGTCGACTTTTGCTCTTGACGTCAGCAAAAATCACTAAAGTGGCTTTGACATTGGGGTAACCATCATCCTCTTATTTGTCTTCTTCCTTATCAGACTCTTTTTCCCTCAATCTACACTGACCTTTCTCACGGAAACTCTGAATCATGACTCGACACTATGGAGTGGTATGCTTGGGTAGAATCAAGTTACCCTCCTCATCCTTTTTTGTGTGTATGTGACATGGTAAATCAAACACATCATCCCCAGCTTGATATTTCACTTTCTTGGGGGTCCAAGGCCCTTTAGGCTTCCCCTTGAACTTCCCTTGATTCAAAATTGCTACCTCAGCAGGACCTGCAGCTTCGTCTTTGCGTTTCTGCTTCCGACTGGAGTTCCCTCCTCCGGTGTCCTGGGCAACTGATTTGTGCTTACCGCTCCAGAGTCAGTCCTCTTCTTCGTTGTTAGCGTACCGAGTGGCTACCTCCATCATCCGAGTCAAAGACATGTCCCCAGTCCGACCGAACTTCAAGTTGAGCTCTCTGTAGAGGACGCCTTCTTTAAATGCACAGAATGCTTGGTGCTCTGAAACACCTTCCACCGTATGATGGAGGGTAGACCATCTCTGGATATAATCTCTCGAAGTCGCATTTTGCTTCTGAACACAATGTTGCAATTCGTCCAATCCAGTAGGCCGCTTGCAAGTGCCCTCAAATGTTTTGGTAAACACTCGGGCCAACTCATCCCAAGTGAAAATGCTCCCAGGGGCCAACTGATTCAGCCAAGATCTAGCAGAACCTTCAAGCATCAAAGGAAGGTGTTTCATGGCCACCTCGTCAGTGCCACCGCCAATGTGCACCGCCACTCGGTAATCCTCTAGCCAAGTTTCAGGCTTCGATTCCCCGGTGAACTTACTTACACCTGTCACCAACCTGAAGTTGTGAGGGATCTGAGCGACTCGGATGGCTCTCCCAAAACACTTGGGACCGGAAATGTGCATTCTGTTTCCACTGGGTCGGTCTCTATCCAGCCTAACGGTGTCCTGGACTAGGGGGTACTCACCACGCCGTCTCCCGATCAGTTGGATTGGGCCGAGGATCCCCATGGCCGTATACTCATGGGCCAGTCCGGACAGTTGCCGCATACAAGGAAGATTCCACAAGACTTGGCAATCAAGACAAGGACTCCTCCCCCACCGGCGTATTCGGCTAGGACTCTTGTTATCCTAGGACTCTGGTGCATTATATAAACCAGGGCCAGGCTAGTCGACATATATACAATATACAACAATCATACCATAGGCTAGCTTCTAGGGTTTAGACTCTTTGATCTCGTGGTAGATCCACTCTTGTAACACACATCATCAATATTAATCAAGCAGGACGTAGGGTTTTACCACCATCAAGAGGGCCCGAACCTGGGTAAAACATCGTGTCCCTTGCCTCCTGTTACCATTGATCCTAAGACGCACAGTTCGGGACCCCCTACCCGAGATCCGCCGGTTTTGACACCGACATTGGTGCTTTCATTGAGAGTTCCGCTGTGTGATCGACAAAGGATCGATGGCTCGCTCTGCAGATCAATCGCGACTTCGGCACCTTCGTCACCAGCTCGACTGGTCACCTTGGATCAACCAAGAATTGCGCCCCGTGTTCGGATCACCATATTCGGACGAGGGCCTTCACCAAACATCAACTCCGATCTCTATCAAGATCACGGAGGAATCATCCATGGAGCTCGGGGCTCAACGTCAACATTGCCCTCAAGCGATCGTCTTTTTTTCGGACAGCGAACTCAGATTCGCTGCCACCACCTCCTCGAGTATCGCTTTGACGATCGCTGGTGGAATTGTGCGGAATTGAGTCTACAACAACCCTGGAAAATTTCGTCAATTCGATGGAGGATTCTCTCGCAATCCACGATATACCGGAGCCCTGTCAAATCTGGACGGGAATCTGGACGAGTTTAGGGCGTGGTGTCCAGCTTCTAGCTCGGACGTCCTTTGAAGATCCAACCGCTGATCGGCTGTCAATTCCTATATCTACCACCCTCCAAATTTCAGCTCGATCCGACCGTCGAACTCCGGGAACCTTCCGATTAGTGCATGACTTTTCGGATCTGTTTTCTGCGCGAGAACGAATCCGACCCGAATTCATCTTTTTTATTAACGGGATTTCGGACATCCTTTTTGAACGAAGTTTTGTATGGGATATTGTGTATTGTTCCCAAACACATCCCACTAACCTTAAGATATGTTGAACATGATCTTCAACATCATTGCTGGTGTCAAACCAGTCCGACAATATTGCTCCACGGTGGCCGACCTGCGCTAGACAGGTCGTCACTTTATTGAGCCAAGCTCAACTTCTTCGGATCATCATCTTGGCAAGCCGAACAAGAGTCCGGCATCGCGAAGGATAAATCATCACCAACATCGCCGCCCCACGGATTACATGGAGCGGGCATACCGGCATCGCCACACGGTCGCTTCATCAAGCCGGCATCGACCATGTCACGACCTGCATCGACATCAACTCCGGCGCCAGGCCATATTTCTTTCACTACTCACTTTGCATAAATTATTTATTATGCAACATTTTTTTTAATTCCTATTATTACTATTATCCCCGGTCTGCACTATTTTTTGTGCACAGGAAAATGATCCAGCCGGACTATATCCTTTGACGTCACCTCGGCTGGACAGGGGGCTTCGTCAACACTTCATTACCCCATGCCAGGGACTTCGGCATCACTCTGCCGTCCTGCATTGACCATGCTATGTCACCACTTCACAGTGCCGAGCTCTTTGCTCCGCCACCTCGGGACCGGCTTGGGGGATGGAACCTTGTCCCGCATCAAGCTCGGACCGCATCGTCAATACCGAACACATTAACCAGCTAAGTTGCCTTCATGCTCAAAGTTTTAAAATTTCTAACTTGTGTTCGGTTCGACCAAGCATTATACTTTCTCGGAAAAAAGTTGCTTGTAAAAATCTTCCTCGTCGAAACTTTGTTCAAGACACTTGACGCGCTACCCGCTCCATTATACTCGGGGCTTCTTTAATGAAGCTTATTAATTCGGTTTTATGCCCAACACATGTGTCACACTTCCGCATGTAATTTTATTCACCATTATATGCATCGATATGACTTAAGTTTTGGCCAAGCTGGGTTGCCTGGCTCCTGTGCTTACCCCTACGTTCCCGATTTTTCGGCTAGGTGGTAAAGGGAGCACCTCTGCGATTGTTACTGCCGGGTCAGCCGGATGTGTACCTCAGACTGGGTGACGCCGAATGCTAGCGTTCTTAAGGGAATACTCGGTCGGTGACTTAAAAGATGATTTTTTTATCCACTTATTTATCTGCCCCCAGATGTTTTTCTACTTTTTTTCGCAGTCCGGACATGCACTTTAGGGCATGCCACCCCCAGAGGAAAGGAACCCTTAATGGAACTATTCTCCCTGGAAGATGTTTCTTACTAACCATGTAATATAACATAACTAGTTGGGCACTTGTCTGATACAGCACTAATGACCCCTACGCCTTGTCTCAATGCATACCACGGTTCTTATATAACCACGAAGGTATTCGGACACACTCCGGACTATTGGATCCTGAGGTCGAAGCGAAAAGGTCTGCTATGACAAACAATCTACAATCCGGCTAGAAGGCATTCTACATGTCACCTTACATTATATAGTCAACTTTTACCCAAGTCACTTGGGGGCTCTTATGTTTATTTGAGCCGTTTCATACTAAGTGTTTTTCTTCTTAGTCGTTGCAAAATTTTTATTATTTATCACTCCTTTTCTCGACACGAGTGTGCGGTCACTAGCCGAGGAGCCTAATTTCTCTCTCAAAATCGCTAGAGTTTAGTTTTCTAAATTTTCCTAATCCGTAGGCTGACCCGCTTGAAGTCTTGAGATAGGATGTGTCATGTTAAATCACGGCAGAAGCACTTTTTTTTCTAAAGTCCAATTTTTGGATAGGCACCGAACACTTGATCTTGTTCGGACGTCATGTTTTTACTGACGTTTTTTTTTTGGGTTTCCAAGCTTTTGGCACTTTTAAACTATTTGTGTGTTTTCAGCACAAGTCTCGCAGTGCAACGCTAGACTCCTTTAGGGATTTGGCAAAAACATTCTCGGATATTGCTATATATGCATCAGTTTCGAATTGTGTCTTTGGTCAATAGTTGGGTTGCCCGGCTCCCGCGCTTGCCTCCTATGTTCCGCTTTGTTCGGCTAGGTGTGCAAAGGGAGAACCACCGCGATTGTGCTTCCAGCTCGCATGGTCAAGCACCTCAGTGGAGAAAGCCGAAAACTGACTGTCACAATAGGTGTAAACTGGTCAGCGATCCGATGACTATATTAAATGACGGGCCATTCATAACATTGGCCGAAGTGTTTACGGCTTGACCTCAACTGTCGCCGAACACTACCGGGGGCTATTAACTGGCCTCCCAAACTAAATCCTCGATCTTTTGCTCTTACATTGGAGAGTTAAGGTTTCATGATCATGCTTAGCATGACAACCCAACGAAAGGAACCGATAGCGGGACTATTTTCTTTGGAAGACATTTCTTCTGTTAAACAGTAATATAACATATCTCTCTGCGTACCTTTGTTAATAAAACCGTATGGCCAGATTGCCTTGTTTGTCGTAAATCTTTGCCCTCATAAAGGCTTTATAAATTAGGACAAACACTCCTCGGCTACTGGCCGAGGAGGTAGAAGCCGATGGTCGGTCAACAACGTTTTGTACAATGTGGATCCGAGCATTAATGACATAAAGTACTTGGATACATTGAGTCATTACACATGATTTGTGATTTTACTATGGATATTGATCCTTAATTCGGCCACCCGTGCCCGCATTAAGGCTCGGGGGCTACTGGGCTTCAGGCTTATTATTTACAAATATTAAAGGGGTACATCAATCCCCTGATCTGGTGTTGCCACCCGACCAATGTCTCGGGGGCTACTGCATCGCCCGTTCTATGCAGAAAATTTTAAGTGCAATACAGTTTCCGAGGAGATTTAGATCCTCAGGTTGGTCGGCCGCACCCAACCTGAGTCTTGAGGACTGAGCACGCCGCTTTTGTGTCCCAAGTATTCTGCGAGCTAGGACTTGATCCTCGACGGATTTTGCAAATCAACTTTGAGTCTCAAAGAGCTACGGGATCAGCGGTCTTATGTCATCCTTCATGTGCATCTCGGGTTTTAGACCGATACCCACCTTGAGGGCTACTGGCTATGTATCTCGTCAGAGAATAAATTGCATCAATAAAAAATATTGACCAAAAATCAGCCCACATTCAGGGTGGTGCACCACCTCGGAAGCAGTCCGGCATAAAGCTCGGGCGCTAGTGGCTGGCTCCATAGAGGGCATTTCCGGCATTAAGCTCGGCTAAAACTCCTTCAAACTTCTTTGAACCATGGTGATTTACGACACCTCAGATACAGTCCAGCGTTGGAGCTCAGATAAATAGTCCGGCGTTGGAGCTCGGATACAGTCCGGCGTTGGAGCTCGGATAAATAGTCCGGAGTTGGAGCTTGGAAACAGTCCGGCGTTGGAGCTCGGACACATAGTCCGGCGTTAGAGCTGGGAAGCAGTCCGGCATTGGTGCTCGGCTGCAAAGGATACCTCGAATGCAGTCCGGCGTTGGAGCTCGGACGCAAGAGGACGCCGCCGCCCGGGAACAACTTCAAACCTGAGGTGTAGCATAAAAATAACAAGGCATTGATAAAGGCCGAAACTTAAAGGGCTCTCGGATACCCGACGTAAACTCGTCAATGCATTTCGCTATCCTCAAGATCGAAGATGAGAAGATTTGTTGAACCAGTTTTCAAGAACGGCAAATCAAGATGAAGAACAGTTCGGAAGAATCGAGGAGCGCCCCTAACTTGAAGACCGGTTCAGGGGCTCTCGACGGTGTCCCGGACTAGGGGTACTCACCACGCCGTCTCTGATCAGTTGATTGGGCCGAGGATCCCCATGGTCAGATACTCATGGGCGAGTCAGACAGTTGCCTCATACAAGGAAGATTCCACAAGACTTGGCGATCAAGACAAGGACTCCTCCCCACCGCGATTCGGCTTAGGACTCTTGTTATCCTAGGCCTCGGTGCATTATATAAACCAGGGCCAGGCTAGTCGACATATATACAATATACAACAATCATACCATAGGCTAGCTTCTAGGGTTTAGCCTCTTTGATCTCGTGGTAGATCCACTCTTGTAACACACACATCATCAATATTAATCAAGCAGGACATAGGGTTTTACCTCCATCAAGAGGGCCCGAACCTGGGTAAAACATCGTGTCCCTTGCCTCCTGTTACCATTGATCCTAAGACGCACAGTTCGGGACCCCCTACCTGAGATCCGCCGGTTTTGACACGACACAACCCTTCTCTGTATGCTCTGGTACTGTAGACCAAACCTTGCACAAGGACTGATCTTGCATCGAACCCAAGCTCTCTGGGGTCGACTGGAACTCTGCGGTCATTTCTAGACAAGTGCCTGTCGTCATACCGCCGGGGCGCGTATGACCCGCCCCTCAGAAGGGGTGAAGGCACTTGACGGTGGATGTCACGGGCATAATCACGATCGAAATCTTGGTGGGCTCCTCCCAGGTGCCGATCCCGACGGTGATCACGATCTTCGCGTCGCAAAGGCGACCTAGGACTATGCGCCGACTGAACTGCGTCATCACTGACCTACTGTGTATCCTGTTGCACGACTGAGAAACGACTGAATTTTTCTCTCCCGCTGCCCGGAGTAGCGCTCAGATCTGCATCAAACCTCTTCCAGCCTCTGAACAGGATGACTGAATAGAATCTGCTATATGTGCATCAAATGTAATATTCTGGATTGGAAAAAATTGTCGTTGACGTCGACTGGATTCAGGTGGAAACAATTGTCGTTGACTGGATTCAGGAACAAGTCGGCGGGCGCGTCGTCGAGAGCGTGTTGGAGGTTCTCCAGACACGTGCGCTCAGCAAAAGTGGCCAGGCGCGTAGCCTCCAAGGCCCGAGCCTTGGAAGTCTCCTCCAAAATAGGGGTCTGGAGCACCTCCACTTTGCGGCGGTGCAATTCTTCCCTCTGATGCGCATTGAGCGGTTGGGACTCGTACACATCATGATCATACGACGGGCCACCACCATCACCTCTACCGCTGTTATGGTGAAATCCGGACGGGCTGCGATGATGGTCGGCCATGAGAACTTCCGCCACGGGGTCAAAGCTCCCGCGCTCGGAAAAAGCGTCTACGGAGCCAGTCGACTGGTCCATAGAGAAATTCGTCGGGCTCGATTGCCGCGACTTGAGGGGTGGTCACAGCATGCTTCACCCATCGCAGGAGCCGCGACCGACCGGATCTCTTGCGACAAGGTCCATCAGAGTGAGCGGATGGTGAGGGAGCCGACTGATACTGGATCGACGGCTGCCGCAGGAGGACGCCACAGGTACTCGCGCGGAAATGCGCTGCCCCGCAGATCGGAAGTGCCTCGACATCGAGGGGGGCTTCCTGAAGCCACGCGGAGTCGGCGGCAACGAAAGTGAGTTCGCCGAGACGGATCTCACGGCCCACAGCCAAACTGCCGCCAGAAACCATGTTGATGAAGATCGGAGAAACTGCAACCTCGCCGGAAGTCGCCAAGACGCTTTGCCCCAAGGTGGGCGCCAACTGTTGTGGTACTAAGTTTGACAGTAAGAGTAGGGGTACGTATGAGGAGCCAGGGCCCTAGCTACGACGAGGTTGTACACACAAGTTTACGAGTTCAGGCCCCTCTCGGAGGAGGTAAAAGCCCTACATCTCGGTTCCCTGAGGCGGTCGACTGAAATATGGGTGTGTGTGTGTGTTACAGGGGGCGCGAACCCTTGTCACAGAGGAGCGAAGTGGCTTATATAGAGTGCGCCAGGACCCCAGCTGTCCCCCGTTACAGAGTTCAATGTACATTAAGATAGGGCGTTACTGGTAACGCCAGCAATAAAGAGCTATTAACGATCTTCCAGACTACAGAGTGAACACCCAACCGTTGCCATCCTGAATGACTCTAGATCTTCCGTACTCTGAGTGGTTTCTTGTATGGTCGAGTGGCTTCATCTTGTCGAATGGAAATGGGGTATCCGAGTGAGGTGTTTGGTCGAGTGGATTGCACTATGTGGCTACTCAGTCGGTATCTCTTGTTATACTTTGAATGTCCTTGACTCTAGGATAGTGACCTTGGGTAGGGTGTATAGGTCTGGCCTATTACCCTACCCTAGGTCAATGGCATCCTCACCGCGCTTTTCTGAAACGGTAGATCGTGTATGGTTCGTGTACGATGTTTTTCGCAGAAGCGGTTTCTGATACGAGGCTTCACAAAGTCAACACCAGCCAAGCGGAGGGTGATTAGGAAACCGCACGCCACCCAGCGAACGAAAGAAAGCTAGTATCATGTATAAAAGTCGAAAGCAGTGCTTCCTTATAGAGAAACCCATCACGTTACCTGAGCAGGAACCAAATGCGTCGACAGGTCTCCCAATGTCATCTTCAACTCCGACTGCCATCCACACGCTCCAAACCCTGCATGCACATAGGAAACTTATATGATAGAGAATAGACCCGGGGGCCATAGGTTTCACTAGTGGCTTCTCTCAAGGTAGCATAACTATTACGGTGGGTGAACAAATTACTGTCAAGCAATTGATAGAAAAGTGCACAATTATGAGAATATCTAGGCATGATCATGTATATAGGCATCACGTCCACGACAAGTAGACCCACTCATGCCTGCATCTACTACTATTACTCCCCACATCGACCGCTATCCAGCATGGATCTAGAGTATTAAGTTCATAAGAGCAGAGGAACACATTAAGCAAGATGACATGATGTAGAGGGATAAACCCAAGCAATATGATATAAACCTCATATTTTTATCCTCCATGGTAACAATACAATATGTGCCTTGCTGCCCCTGCTGTCACTAGGAAAGGACACCACAAGATTGAACCCAAAGGTAAGCACTTCTCCCATTACAAGAAAGATCAATCTAGTAGGCCAAAACAAACTGATAATCCGAAGAGAGTTGCAAAGATAACCAATTATACATTAAAGAATTCAGAGGAGATTCAAATATTGCTCATAGATAAACTGGATCATAAACCCACAATTCATCGGATCTCGACAAACACACCACAAAAAGAGTTACATCAAATAGATCTCCAAGAAGATCGAGGAGAAATTTGTATTGAGATTCAAAGAGAGAGAAGAAGTCATCTAGCTAATAACTATGGACCCGAAGGTATGTGGTAAACTACTCACAACTCATCGGAGAGGCCATGGCGTTGATGTAGAAGCCCTCCGTGATCGATTCCCCCTCCGGCGGAGCACCGGAAAAGGCTCCAAGATGGGATCTCACGGGTACAGAAGGTTGTGATGGTGGAAATAGTTTTTCGTGGTGCTCCTTGATGTTTTCAGGGTACATAGATATATATAGGCGAAGGAAGTCGGTCAGGGGAGCCACGAGGGGCCCACGAGGCAGGGGCGCCCACCCCCCTAGGGCACGCCCTACACCCTCGTGGCCGCCTCGGCTGCTTCTTGACGTCCACTCCAAGTCTCTTGGATTGCGTTTGTTCCAAAAAGATTGCTCCCGAAGGTTTCATTCTGTTTGGACTCCGTTTTATATTCCTTTTCTGCGAAACACTGTAATAGGCAAAAAAACAGCAATTTGGGTTGGGCCTCTGGTTAGTAGGTTAGTCCCAAAACTGATATAAAAGTGTATAGTAAAGCCCATAAGCATCCAAAACGTATAATATAATAGCATGGAACAATCAAAAATTATAGATACGTTGGAGATGTATCAAGCATCCCCAAGCTTAATTCTTGCTCGTCCTCGAGTAGGTAAATGATAAAAGCAGATTTTTTGATGTGGAATGCTACCTAGCATATTTCTCAATGTAATTTTCTTTATTGTGGCATGAATTTTTAGATCCAAATGATTCAAAATAAATGTTCATATTGACATAAGAATAATAATACTTCAAGCAGTCTAACTAAGCAATCATGTCTTCTCAAAATAACATGGCAAAAGAAAGTTCATCCCTACAAAATCATACAGTTTGGTCATGCTCCATTTTCGTTACACAAGAATGCTCTCATCATGCACAACCCCGATGACAAGCCAAGCAATTGTTTCATACTTTAATAAACTCAAACTTTTTTCAACCTTCACGCAATACATGAGCATGAGCCATGGATATAGCACTATGGGTGGAATAGAATGTAATGATGGGGGTTATGTGGAGAAGATAAAAAAAGGAGAAAGTCTCACATTGACACGGCTAATCAATGGGCTAGGGAGATGCCCATCAATTGATGTCAATGCAAGGAGCAGGGATTGCCATGCAACGGATGCACTAGAGCTATAAATGTATGAAAGCTCAACAAAAGAAACTAAGTGGGTGTGCATCCAACTTGCTTGCTCACGAAGACCTAGGGCATTTGAGAAAGACCATTGTTGGAATATACAAGCCAAGTTCTATAACGAAAAATTCCCACTAGTATATGAAAGTGCTAAAACAAGAAACTCTCTATCATAAATATCATGGTGCTACTTTGAAGCACAAGTGTGTAAAAAACAGATAGTAGCATTGGCCCCCTTTTTTTGGGCCTTTCCTTTTTTTTGGCCTTTTTTTTGGCCTTTCCCTTTTTTTTATTTGGCCTTTCTCTTTTTTGGGGACAATGCTCTATTAATGATGATCATCACACTGCTATTTATTTACAACTCAATGATTACAACACGATACTATAACAAAATATGACTCTATGTGAATGCCTCCGGCGGTGTACCGGGATGTGCAATGAAACAAAAGTGACATGTATGATATTATGCATGGTGGCTTTGCCACAAATACGATGACACATACATGATCATGCAAGGCAATATGACAATGACGAAACGTGTCATAATAAATGAAACGGTGGAAAGTTTCATGGCAATATATCTTGGAATGGCTATGGAAATGCCATAATAGGTACGTATGGTGGCTGTTTTGAGGAAGATATCACGAGGTTTATGTGTGATAGAGCATATCGTGTCACAGGGTTTGGATGCACCGGCGAAGTTTGCACCAACTCTCAAGGTGAGAAAGGGCAATGCACGGTACCGAAGAGGCTAGCAATGATGGTAAGGTAAAAGTGTGTATAATCCATGGTCTCAACATTAGTCATAAAGAACTCACATACTTATTGCAAAAATCTACAATTCATAAAAAAACAAGCACTACGCGCATGCTCCTAGGGGGTAGATTGGTAGGAAAAGACCATCGCTCGTCCCCGACCGCCACTCATAAGGATGACAATCAAAGAACACCTCATGCTTCAAATTTGTCACACAATGGTTACCATACGTGCATGCTACGGGACTTGCAAACCTCAACACAAGTATTTCTCAAATTCACAATTACTCAACTAGCACAACTCTAATATTACCATCTTCATATCTCAAAACAATTATCAAGCATCAAGTTGATCATAGTATTCAATTCACTTCCTATGATAGTTTTTATTATACCCAACTTGGATGCCCATCATTCTAGGACCAATTTTATAACCATAGCAAATACCATGCTGTTCTAAAAGACTCTCAAAATAATATAAGTGAAGCATGAGAGATGAATAATTTCTACAAAATAAAACCACCGTCGTGCTCTAAAAATATAAGTGAAGCACTAGAGCAAAATTTTCTAGCTCAAAAGATATAAGTGAAGCACATAGAGTATTCTAATAAATTCCGAATCATGTGTGTATCTCCCGAAGGTGTGTACAGCAAGGATGATTGTGGTAAACTAAAAAGCAAAGACTCATATCATACAAAACGCTCCAAGCAAAACACATATCATGTGGTGAATAAAAATATACCTCCAAGTAAAGTTATCGATCGACGAAGACGAAAGAGGGGATGCCTTCCGGGGCATCCCCAAGCTTAGGCTTTTAGTTGTCCTTGAATTATCTTGGGGTGCCATGGGCATCCCCAAGCTTAGGCTCTTGCCACTCCTTATTCCATAGTCAATCAAATCTTTACCCAAAACTTGAAAACTTCACAACACAAAACTCAACAGGAAATCTCATGAGCTCCATTAGTGCAAGAAAGAAAAACCGCCACTTAAGGTACTGTAATGAACTCATTGTTTATTTATATTGGTGTTAAACCTACTGTATTCCAACTTCTCTATGGTTCATACCCCACGATACTAGCCATAGTGAAAGCACAAGTGCTCCCTAGGTGATTTTGGTAATTAATGTCAACATATCTCTTGTTGGACTAACACTTTTACCTAGTATATTTTCAGATAAGTTCAACAATGGAGTGGCATGGACTAAAGGATGTGGAACCCCTTCAAGATGTTGAGGACAAAGGATTGGCTCAAGCTCAAAGCTGAAGACTCAACATTTTATATTTCAGTGATCCAAGATCACATTGAGTCTATAGGAAAAGCCAATACTATCAAGAAGGGATGAGGTGTTGCTTAATGAGGTTATTGCTTCATAGTGCTTAGTGATATGCTCCAAAACCCTCAACTACTTTCCCACATCCAGATATGACCTAAACCTAAAGTCCAACTCGGCCCCACCGATTCTTTCTATCCGGCGCCACCGAGTTCAGATGTCATAGCCACTACCACAAACCCTAGGAAAATCGGTCTCACTGATAGGGATCTCGGTCTCACCGAGATGGGATTGTAATCTCTCTGTGTATGTCCATTACCAAAATCGGTCTCACCGAGTTTGTGTAATCGGTCCTCCCGAGATTACAATGTAAACTCTCCGTTGCCTTTTCGTGACGTTTCGGTCCCATCAATATAAGAGAATCGGTCACACCGAGTTTACCTGACCAACTCTTTGGTTAGCTTATTACCAAAATCGGTCTCACCGAGTTTGTGTAATCGGTCTCACGGATATTACGTTATGCCCAAACCCTAACCATATCAGTCCTAACGAGTTGCATATCGGTCCCACCGGAAATCCTAATGGTCACTAGGTTTACTGAATCGGTCAGACCGAGTTTCTCACTTCGGTCCCACCGAGATTGGCAAATTGTGTGTAACGGTTAGATTTTGTGTGGAGGCTATATATACCCCTCCACCTCCTCTTTATTCGTGGAGAGAGAGCCATCAGAACAAACCTACACTTCCAACTTACCATTTCTGAGAGAGAACCACCTACTCATGTGTTGAGACCAAGATATTCCATTCCTACCATATGAATCTTGATCTCTAGCCTTTCCCATGTTGCTTTCCACTCAAATCTTGTTTCCACCAAATCCAAATCCTGTGAGAGAGAGTTGAGTGTTGGGGAGACTATTATTTGAAGCACAAGAGCAAGGAGTTCATCATCAACACACCATTTGTTACTTCTTGGAGAGTGGTGTCGCCTAGATTGGCTAGGTTTCACTTGGGAGCCTCCGACAAGATTGTGGAGTTGAACCAAGGAGTTTGTAAGGGCAAGGAGATCGCCTACTTCGTGAAGATCTACCGCTAGTGAGGCAAGTCCTTCGTGGGCGACGACCATGGTGGGATAGACAAGGTTGCTTCTTCGTGGACCCTTCTTGGGTGGATCCCTCCATGGACTCGCACAGCCGTTACCCTTCGTGGGTTGAAGTCTCCATCAACGTGGATGTACGATAGCACCACCTATCGGAACCACGGCTCAAAAATCACCGTGTCTCCAAATTGCGTTTGAAATCTCCAAACCCTTCCCTTTACATTCTTGCAAGTTATATGCTTTATTTTCCGCTGCTCATGTACTCTTTGCATGCTTGCTTGAATTGTGTTAAGATTGCTTGACTTGTGCTAAGTTTGTTAAAATCTGCCAAAGACTAAAATTTGGAAAAGGTTAAGTTTTTTTTGGTCAAGTAGTCTAATCACCCCCCCCCTGTAGACATACTTCAAGATCCTACAAGTGGTATCAGAGCTTTGGTCTCCATTGCTTTGGTTTAATCACCATTGGAAGAAGATGGATGAGTCTACTTTGGGGAGTCTTAGACATAGAGTGCCTATACTTGATGGAGAATATTTTCATGAGTGGAAAAATGAGATGCTTGTAATTTTCAGTCAATATCATTTGAACAAGTACATTGTTAGTCCTTGTGCGCCTCATGTTGATCCTATGCATCCTACCCTTGATGAGTCGATTGACATGATTAGGAATGTTTGACTGTTAATCTTATCACTAGAGGCTTGCCTACAAACTTGATTGGAAAACTACCTACTCTTGAGTGTGCCTACACTATATGGAAATTTCTTGAGGAACGATTTCCTAATTATTCTTTGAAAAATCTGGATGAAATTCTTCATAAGTCTATTGCGTTGAGTAAGATGAATTCCAATGATCCTATGATTGGTAATTGTCTATTTGAACTTACAAATCTTATGAGTGCCAAAGGAAATGTTGGAATTATTAGCGATATTATTTCCGAAGCTAATAGAATTCATAAAGGAGATCATTGTCAAACTCATACTAATGAATCACCCTCACTAGGAATTGATCCACCACATGACGATGCTGAACATGGATACTATGATGAGGACGATGATGATGACTTTGATCTTGATGATGCAATGAGACACTTTGGTCTTATGGCAAATCTTCGGGGATATATGGCAGGAGGAAAGGAATGGGTTCTTGACAGTGGATGTACCGATCACATGACCGGAGATAAAGACATGTTTCGTGAACTTGCTAAAAATGCTGGTCCTCGAAAGTATGTCACTTTCGGTGACAACTCAAAGGGTAAGGTGGTTGGCCTAGGTAAGGTGGCCATCTCACATGATAGTTCCATTCAAAATGTTATGCTCGTTGAATCTCTTGGTTACAACTTACTTTCAGTATCTAGACTTGCTGATTTCGGTTTCAATGTCCTATTTACTGAAGTAGATTGCCAAGTGTTTCGTAGAGACAATCATAAATGGTCTTTACCGGTATATGTAGAGGTGATCTTTACATTGTTGATTTCACTAAAAAGGCTCAACCTAGAACTTGCTTCATTGCTAAATCCTCTATAGGTTGGTTATGGCATAGACGATTAGGTCACGTTGGCATGTGAAATCTTGACAGGCTTATTAAAGGGAATCATATCCTTGGTGTTAATGATGTTATATTTGATAAGGATAGACTTTGCAGTGCTTGTCAAGCAGGTAAACAGGTTTGAGGAAGGCATCCCCTGAAGAACATCATGACCACAAGGAGGCCACTTGAGCTACTTCACATGGATCTCTTTGGTCCAACGCTTACAAAAGTCTCGGTGGAAATTCTTTTGGTCTAATTATAGTTGATGATTTTTCAAGATTCACGTGGGTGTTATTTCTCGATGACAAATCACAGGTCCAAAAGATCTTCAAAAACTTCACCAGGAAGGCTCAAAATCAGTTTGAAGTGAAGATCAAGAAGGTTCGCAGCGACAACGGAACGGAGTTCAAGAACGCAAATGTGGACACCTTTCTTGACGAAGAAGGGATTTCACATGAGTTCTCGGCTACGTACACACCTCAACAAAATGGAGTTGTTGGGAGGAAGAACCGGACGCTCATCGAAATGGCAAGAACTATGCTTGATGAGTACAAGACGCCGAAGCACTTTTGGGCAGAAGCGATTGAGACAGCTTGTCATGCAACAAATCACTTGTATCTTCACAAGCTACTCGGCAAGACGGCATACGAGCTTCTCACCGGTAACAAACCACAAGTTGGATACTTTCGAGTATTCGGCTCAGAATGCTACATTCTTGATAAGCATCATCGTTCTAAATTTGCTCCCAAGTCTCATGAAGGTTTCCTACTTGGTTATGGCTCAAACTCTCACACTTACCGTGTCTACAACAATTTCACCCGAAAGGTTGAAGAAACGGTAGATGTGAAGTTTGATGAATCTAATGGCTCGCGAGTAGAGAAATTGCCAATTGATGTAGGAGACAAAGACCCCTCGGAAGCAATTCAACACTTGTCTATTGGCAAGATTCGGCCAACGGAGGTAAAGGAAAGCAACTCGTCCGTCCAAGTGTAAGCTTCTACCTCACGACAAGGTGAACCAAGAGTTGATACGGAAGCATCCACAAGTGGGACACACCAAGATGAAGAAAACGAGGAAGTACATCAAGAACGTCAGCAACCTCCTTCTCCACCACAACAACAGAACGACAACACCAATAATGAAGAAGGCCAAGAAGAAGAACAAGATGAAGAAGATGTTCAACCAAGACCCAAGAAAAAGCTTTCACGAGTTCGAGCAAGGATTTCTAAAGACCATCTCGTCGAGCAAATCTACAATGATATCCAAACCGGGAGAATCACTCGCTCTAAAACTCGTTTAGCTAACATTTGTGAACACTATTAATTCATCTCTAGCATTGAACCTATGAAGTTTGAAGAAGCATTGGAAGATCCGGATTGGATAAATGCTATGCATGAAGAGCTACACAACTTTGAGAAGAATCAAGTTTGGACATTGGTTGAGAAGCCCGACGACAACCACAACATGGGTGTTTCACAACAAGCAAGATGAAGATGGACAAGTAGTTCGCAACAAAGCATGTCTCGCCGCCCAAGGCTACACACATGTCGAAGGTATGGACTATGGTGAGACTTATGCTCCCGTTGCTAGACTTGAATCCATTCGCATCTTACTTGCCTATGCTAATCACCATGATATCACCTTGTACCAAATGGACATCAAAAGTGCTTTTCTAAATGGTGAAATAGAGGAGGAAGTTTATGTTAAACAACCTCCCGGCTTTATCAATCCTAAGAAACCCAATCATGTCTACAAACTTCGCAAAGCTCTTTATAGTCTTAAACAAGCTCCTAGAGCTTGGTACAAATGCTTAACCAAGTTCCTTATTGAAAAAGGGTTTGAAATTGGGAAAATTGATTATACACTTTTTACCAAAAGGGTTAATGGAGAATTATTTGTTTGCCAAATTTATGTTGATGATATTATATTTGGATCAACTAACCCTCATTTTAGTGAGAAGTTTGGAAAGCTAATGTCGGAGAAGTTTGAGATGTCAATGATGATTCAACTCAAATTCTTTCTTGGGTTGCAAATCAAGCAAACTAAGGAAGGTACTTTTGTCTCTCAAATGAAGTACACTAAGGACTTATTCAAGAAGTTCAACATGCAAGAATGCAAAGGTATGTCTACACCCATGCCTACTAGTGGACATCTTGATTTGACCAAAGATGGTGAACCGATTGATCAAAAGGTCTATCGCTCTATGATTGGTTCATTGTTATACCTATGTGCTTCACGTCCCGATATTATGTTAAGTGTGTGCATGTATGCACGATATCAAGCTACACCTAAAGAATGTCACCTTAAGGCTGTGAAAAGGATAGTGAGATACTTAATTCATACGCCAAATTTTGGCATTTGGTATCCTGAGAGGGC
Source organism: Aegilops longissima (assembly GCA_021605205.1). Taxonomy (NCBI): domain Eukaryota; kingdom Viridiplantae; phylum Streptophyta; class Magnoliopsida; order Poales; family Poaceae; genus Aegilops; species Aegilops longissima. The sequence continues at coordinate 41,245,281 of CM038682.1, read as the reverse complement.
CTCTTTCAATCTTGTTGGCTACTACGACTCGGACTATACCGGAGACAAGGTTGATAGAAAGTCCACTTCGGGTACTTGTCAATTCCTTGGTAGATCTCTTGTGTCTTGGTCTTCCAAGAAACAAAACTCGGTATCCTTGTCCACCGCCGAAGCGGAATACATAGTCGCTGGTTCATGTTGTGCTCAATTACTTTGGATGACCCAAACTCTTAAAGATTATGGGATATATGTGAAACATGTTCCATTACTTTGTGACAATGAAAGTGCTATCAACATTGCCCATAATCCCGTGCAACATTCTCGAACTAAGCATATTGAAGTTCGTCATCATTTCATCCGTGATCATGTTGCTAAAGGGGACATTAATCTTAAGCATGTTTGCACCGAAAAACAATTAGCGGACATTTTCACTAAACCTCTTGATGAGAAAGTGTTTTGCAGGTTGAGAGGAGAACTGAATATCATTGATTCTTCAAACTTGGAGTAGGAACTCAATTTTATACATGCAAGACATGTGCCTATGACTAATCCTTGATACATCTCTTATGATGAAAATCTTACATCTTGGATAGATTTGCATCTTGCATGTTATCTAACTCTTGTAGGAACTTGGAGAAATCTAAATCTATGAGATTGCAACACACTCACATATTGAGCAATCTCAACATCTCCAAAGTCTCTACATAATGGTGGTTGAAGACAAGGATGCACAAAACCTCACACACATATCCTTTGACAAATTCTATGTTGAGTATCATAATTGTCCTCTTGGATACACAAGTGCTCTTCCTTGCAACTAACCCATGTAGTAGGACGAACTCAAATTCCAATTGGTGCTCCCAACTCTTGATGAGCTACATCAACCTTGAGCAAACCACACAAGTTCAACTACATGAACTATCAACATCACCACCCAAGGTATGTTTTTCCATCTTAGAGAAGCTTTACTCTAAGACATGAGTTAAAGCAACTCGACAAGATGTGAATACATCAAGATGCTTAAACGAAAAGTGGTAACCCCATTTTGAGCTTAAACGATGAGTATGACAGATGTTCAAGTGATCTCACTTGACTCCTATGTCAATATACTCTAATATAGGTGACTTTGTCGCCGACCTATTCTAGATGAAGTTCTCTCGCGCGTCTCTTTCTGTGCTCTTGCATTTGTTTCTTGCATATTTGTATCCCCTTTCACAAAAAACTTCATCTAGATTTCTTTTAAAGTTTCTTCTTGTTTACTGTCTGTTCTGCATTTCCTGCATCCAATTCCATGCAAATCCTTGTGAGATCTTACTATTCTAGTGAGATGAGGTGACAAGTGTTTTCTCTGTGATGAAATCGGTCCCACCGGTTTGTCCTTTTCGGTCCCACCGAAACCTTTCGGTGCTACCGAAGAATACAACTCGGTGCTACCGATCTCACTACAGGAAAAACATGTGCCACTTATTTTTGTGATTCTTTTGATCCAGCTCCACTCATATAATCTTGTCCTCTACCAGCATCAGATTTTTCTTGCAGCTTTGGCTTGTGACTCAAGGACCAAACACATATGACAACAAATCCAGAAGATCCTTCTTGGAAATTGATGTCAAAGGGGGAGAGAGAGATCACATCAAAAGCTTTATGTATAGAGAGAGATCACATTCACTTTATCATAACTCTGGGGGGAGAAAATACTCAAGGAAAGAGTAATCTTCAATTATCTCAGATGCTTGGTGTTCAACAAGAGAGATGTTACATGTCTTCTAGAGGGGAAAGACATGTTCATATGTGCTTAATAGCTCTGTTCATTTACTTTCTTGAGCTCTGATTTTTCTGTTCCCTGTCTTCTCCGAGTATCCCATGCTAGATTCAGGGGGAGCAAGATACTCGAGGGAAAGAAATTCTTTAAATTCTTTGCATAACTTTATCTTTGGGGACATGTCTAATCCAATGTGGTATTTGGTACTCACTCTCTACATGTCATCCCAGTCTTGGTATTCTTGTGGTTTCTTCTCGTTTGCTCTAGCTAGTAGATGCATCTGTGTTATCTAACCTTATTTTCACAGGTTCACTCCATCCTAAGCCAACTCAAGACCACAAGGTAAGTATATGCATCACAATCATGTATATGAGAAACTCTTGCTGATGTACATACTGTTTGCAAGAAGGACTCATGCGCATGAAGGTACATTTTCCAAAATTCTTTGCTCTGATGCATATAGCCAAGATACATGTAACACATTGCCTACTCTGTCATGATTATGCATTCAGATGCTCCTATATTCCATATTCACATGATTGCATACATGTAGGGGGAGCCTATGCTAGTTACATGTCTTTCCAAAGCTTTTACTTATTATTCACTATATATATATATATATATATATATATATATATATATATATATATATATATATATATATATATATATATATATATCCTCTATCTAAAGCTTTGGTGTATGTTGTCATCAATTACCAAAAAGTGGGAGATTGAATGTAACGCCCCGGATACAATTTTCCATATTCGTAACTCCAACTCTTGCCTTTTCCGGAGATGTGATACGTTATTTCCTTCGTGGTTGGGTTTTTTTCTTTTGTTTTGCATTTTGTTCATGTCTTGCATCTCATCTCATGGCATCATCCGCATTGCATCCGCATGTTTTCATAAAACTCGTAGTCGTTTGTAGTTGCCGCTTCTCTCTTTGTCTCCGTTTATCTTTTGTCAAGCCCTCTTGCCTTCGTCGACCTCTCTCAAACCCCCTCGTGCGCCTCCGAAACCTCCCCCGAACCCGACCGAGTTGTCGTGACCGATGAGTCCGGATCATCCCCAAACATCTCTAAAACATCTCCGTTTTCTTAATTGGACGCTCTAGCCTTTTTATTCAGGGCCGTCTGATTACGACCGGAGGGACCAAATAGTCCCTAGCAAAATCCCCAGGCTATATATAAACTAGTCCAACCCTAATCTTTAGGAGGGTTGTCCCATCAGTCTCGTCCCCGCCGCCAGCCATCCACCCACTCGCCTTCCACCTAGGGATCCTCCCAGATCCATCCGGGGCCAACCACCGTCTCCCCTCGATCCATCCACCCAACCACACCGGATCCAGCCGCCACCTCCTCGGTTCCCGAGGCCCAGCCTCCTCTCGCTCTCATGCGTGAGCACGTGCCCGAGGAGCTCGAGCAGTGGAGCCCCGATCCCGCAGCGCCAGGCACCCCTGCATCCTCCCGTTCTTCCCGTGCGCGCCACCCAAGCAGCAGCAGCAGATGAGCACCGCCGGCCCTCCTCTTCCTCCTGTCTTCTCCTTTTCCTCGTCTCTCAACTCCCCTCCTCTGCTTCCTATCGCAGGAACCGGACGCAGCTGTCGAACGCCATGGTTTCGCGCCAAGAGCTCCTATGGGCCCCGAGGACCTCGCCGCCGGGATCCCTTCTCCTCGTCTTCCTCCGGTCACCTCCAGCGCCGCCATCCTCTGCGTCGGGAGGACGCTCGAACCTCCTCTGCTTCCCGCTCGCCCGCACGTGACCGCATCGACCTCCCCTGCTCCGTTCGTCGCCGTCTCTGCCAGATCCGGCGAGTCCCTGCACCCCGGCCTCGTCCCTGGCTCCAGGTCGCCGCGCCGCCCCACCGGAGACCGCCAAGTCCATCGCCGTCGTGCTCCGGCCAAGTCCCGCTGCCGCCGTTTCTGCTCTGTCTTGGCCAGTTCGAGCGGACGAGCGCTCGCCCGTGCCCGTTGACCCGTCGTCCTCCACGTGGCCCGCCAGCCAAGCCGCGCCCTTGGCCCAACTCCATCCGGGCCGCTCGGCCTCAAGTCAGCCGCCCTGCATCCTCTGCAGATGGGCCGAAGCCCATGGGTGAGCTGCCCCCAGCACCTGCCCTGTTCGGCTCCTGTTCCAGATTCGGCCCGCATATGTTTTTTCCCCAGTTCTGCGAATTTGTCTATTATCCAGAGAGTGAAGATTTACAGTTTAACCCTCATGTTCATGCATTTAATAACTCAACAACCGTGCATCGGATTAAAATGTTTTAAATATGTAAAATGCTTAGAATTTCATCTAGTTTCATATTTGGCCACTTTCATCCATGTTTGAAATGTTTAACTTGTTGTTTGCTTTAATTTGCATAAATGCCATGTTAAAATGCTTTATTTCATAACTAAATAACCGTAACTCGGAATTAAATGTTCTTTATATGTAAACGGGGTGGAAAAATGCCTAGTTTAACATGGTGCAGTTTATTTTCCTGTTTAACAACAATAAAATATGTTTTAGGACAGAACAGTAGCAAATTCGAAATATGCACATGAGGATTTTCCGGAATTGTTGTTTCTTATTTCCGGCCTCATTTAAACTTGCCTAAATAGATAGTTTACTTATGCTTCACCTCTTGCCATGTTTAACAACATTTAATATTGTTTGGTAGCTTAAACGAGATTAAACTAAATATGTCAATGTGGTGTTTTGTCAATATGCAACTCGTTGCATATTGAGCTCCACTTAACTTGTAGCATTGTTTGTTGCACTTTGCCATGCCATTCCTCATTAAACCGGACATGCATCATACTCGATTGTGCATCATGCCATGTTTATGTGATGGTTGTTTACTATGTTGTTTGTTTCTTTCCGGTGTTACTTGTTAGTTCCGGTAATGTTGCGATTGTGAGGATCACGCTCGACTACTCCCGGTTGTCTTCTTCATGGACTCGTTCTTCTTCCTAGCGGGATTTCAGGCAAGATGACCGTCACCTTGGATCTCATTACTATCATTGCTATGCTAGTTGCTTCGTTCTATCGCTATGCTGCGTTACCTACCACTTGCTTCAAGCCACCCAAATTGCCATGAACCTCTAACCTTTGTCACCCTTCCTAGCAAACCGTTGTTTGGCTATGTTACCGCTTTTGCTCAGCCCCTCTTATAGCGTTGCTAGCTGCAGGTGAAGATGAAGATTGCTCCATGTTGGATTATGTTTATGTTGGGATATCACAATATCTCTTATATTATTAATGCATCTATATACTTGGTAAAGGGTGGAAGGCTCGGCCTTATGCCTGGTGTTTTGTTCCACTCTTGCCGCCCTAGTTTCCGTCATATCGGTATTATGTTCCCGGATTTTGTGTCCCTAACACGGTTGGGTGGTTTATGGGACCCCCTTGACAGTTCGCTTTGAATAAGACTCCTCCAGCAAGGCCCAACCTTGGTTTTACCATTTGCCTCACCACCACCTATACCCTTCCCTTGGGTCGGCCAACCCGAGGGTCATCTTTATTTTAGCCCCCCCGGGCCAGTGCTTCTCTAAGTGCTGGCCTGAACCGAGCTGCCTGCGGGGCCCCCTCGGAGAAACTCGAGGTCTGGTTTTACTCGTAGCTAGTCTCATCCGGTGTTGCCCTGAGAACGAGATATGTGCAGCTCCTATCGGGATTTGTCGGCACATCGGGCGGCTTTGCTGGTCTTGTTTTATTACTGTCGAAATGTCTTGTAGCCGGGATTCCGAGACTGATCGGGTCTTCCCGGGGAGAAGGAATATCCTTCGTTGATCGCGAGAGCTTATCATGGGCTAAGTTGGGACACCCCTGCAGGGTATAAACTTTCGAGAGCCGTGCCCGCGGTTATGTGGCAGATGGGAATTTGTTAATGTCCGGTTGTAGTAAACTTGAAGTAAACTCTTCTAAAATACACCAACCGTGTGCGTAACCGTGGGTGTCTCTTTTCGGGGTGGATCGAGAGGAGAACACGGTTTCTGGGTTATGTTTGACGTAAGTAGGAGTTCAAGATCACTTCTTGATCATTGCTAGCTTCACGACCGTTCCGCTTGCTCTCTTCTCGCTCTTATTTGCGTTGGTTAGCCACCATATATGCTTAGCCGCTGCTGCAACCTCACCACTTTACCCCTTCCTTTCCCATTTGAGCTTTGCTAGTCTTGATACCCATGGTAATGGGATTGCTGAGTCCTCGTGGCTCACAGATTACTACACCAACAGTTGCAGGTACAGGTTTGCGATGATCATGACGCGAGAGCGATGTTTGCTTGTTTTGGAGTTCTTCTTCCTCGTCGATTAGGGGATAGGTTCCAGGTCGGCAGCCTGGGCTAGCAGGGTGCATATTGTTTGAGTTTCTGTTTATGTTTCATCTGCAGTCGGATGTCGATCTTGTATATGATGTATTGTTGTATTCATGTGACGTTGTATGTATTGGATGTATCCCCACTATTATGTTATGTTGATGTAATGATATCCACCTTGCAAAAGCGTCTTCAAGATGCGCTTCTATCCTTGGTGGGACCTTCGAGTTCCTTTAGGATAGGGTCGCATCTTGGGCGTGACAAGTTGGTATCAGAGCCTCGACCGACCTTAGGAGCCCCCTTTTTTGTTGGTCGTTGTTGAGTCTAGAAGAAAACTATTTTGAGTCTTAGGATTATATATATCGGAGAGTAGGATTCTTTTTACTCCCCAGTCCCTTCGTCACTCTGGTGAGGCCTCCTGACGTAGATGTTTTGTCTTTCCTCTTCTCAAATTTCACGAATTTTTTTTAGGATCACGCGGGTATCTTGGGATCGTTCCGATAGTCTTGTGACGAGAACATTGTTCTTGGTGCCTCCTGACATTTAGGGGTTGTGGCAGTGTCCCGGGGAGTTGAGCTCCGAGGTGTTGTCGTCACAATTTTATCGCTGCAGTTCTGGAATACCTGAGTTTTGCCGACATCAAAAATCTCTTTTATGCAGTTGTTGGTGAGATAACCTCGACGCCACCCAAGATCTTTGGGAGTTCGGGAGTATTGCCATAGCTTGTATAACGGATGCTTTTCAAGGTTGAGGTACACGATTTCGGAGTTTTCTTGGTTATGTGTTGACGGATGGATACAATGGATCTAGGTATTGTTAGTTTGGGTGATATATTTTGTGTCCCTGTATCCCCAACACCAGATTGCATAACCAGAAAGTTTCGGGAGTTTATAGGTGGGAATTCAAGTAGCTCCTAGAATATCTTTCCGACAGATGCATGATATGGGATTGGGTAAATCTCTATCATATGTATTTGTTCCGGCTTATTCTGCAAGCCAAATCCTTTGTTTTGTTTTATTTGTAATATTCGAGTTGCTTCGATGTCAAGTGTTGATCCATACCTTCCTTAAACGGTGTTCTCATATTTCTATGTGAATACTAATCCTTCTTGATCATCGAGGTCGTCATGTTAATTCTTTTCCAACCGGCGTGCTTCTCTTTAAGTGGATCTGATCATTTCAACATCCGCAAGATAAATTCTAAGTTTTTCTCAATGGTGTCCGTTTCATCCGTCCCCAAGTTGCCTTTGTTTTCCCGCCCTCCCACCCTTTTTCTTCAAGGACTCAGATTTCTTAATCACGTATCCTTTTATTTGTGGAAGTCTCTTCATTCTTTTCTTTCAATGTTCTTATCCGGTGATTTCCCATGTAGATGCTCAACAATTTCAAGTTCATCATCCTTCATTGTTGTTTCTTCTCCGGTGGATCCAATTCAAGCTTTCGATATTCATCATATTCCTTTCCTCGTTTTTAATGATTTCTCGTGCCGATGCACCTCTTAATCATTCATTTCTCGCTATTCATTTGTTCTGGAGTGTTGAAGATATCTCAGAAGGCTCGTCTTTTCATTCCAGATCTGTTCAAGTTATTTTGAGGTTGTTATCTCATTCAAGCCATTTAATTCAACCGGTGCAATCCCCTTTCAATCAATTGTTCAATGGTGTTTTGTTTTGAGTGGGCCCTAAGCCACAGGTCTTTTTCCAGGATCTTACCTGACTCTTCTAATTTTCCCGGAACTATTCTCAAATTCAATTCAAAGTTTGACGTAAGAATGAATTTTCATCAGTCACATGCATTCTCCTAGGCTGATTTCAAAATCTTTTCATCTCTGGCTCAATGTTTCCTCTTTTAATCCTTCCGGAGTTTCTCAACAATTTGGTGGTGTTTCTCCTCGTCATTCTCAGCATGTGAAGACCGAAGAAGAGTTCCTCTTAAATCCTTACCCGTTCTTCCAAAGATGCATACTTCAAGTTTGATGCCATCCTCTCATAATTGTTTTCGATTGTGGGAATTCTTTTCACCCATCCGGAGCATTTCATGATTTGTTTCCATTTCTTTCCTCCGAAGGCCATCATGTCATAATTCTTCACTCTCAGCGTGTGGCTATCATTCTCCAAATCTTACCGGTGAATCGTTCAAATATCCTCTAATCAGTTCATGATCTCTTCGTTCTCACGGATCTAAATCCCCGCAAGTATCTTCATTCATTTTCTAATTCTTCCCGATGTTTCTTTATCTTTTCTTCGTTCATTTTTCAATCCTGCCGGTGGTTCGTTGAAGATCTTCCCAAGTTTGTGCCATATCTATCTTAATCCTTTCTACGAGAATAAGTGGCATGCCAAATCCATTACTTGTCATCAATGTAATTGGTGAAGGATGAGCATAATGTAATTCTTATTCTTGTTTCATCAAGTAAACTCAATTCCTTATTTCGGAGGTTCATCAAAAATTCTTGGTTTCAATTGCTCATCTTTCTTTTTCGGAGTTCCAAGTTTTCTCGGTTACATCATCGCGAAGCTCCATCTAAATCATTGCAAGGTTCCACCTTGTGTTTTTTTAACTTCTCGTGTCTTTCTATCATCCTTTCATTACCGGAGTTCTTCATGGAGGCTCTACATGGTGGTTCGTCAAGGATTCTTTTCATTCTTCAATTGTTCATCAAGATTTCTCTCGAAGTTATGATCCGCCAAGCTATACTCTAAAATAAACATGGTGTTAAACACATGTTTTGCTTTGAGGAGTTCAAGCATTCTTCTTCTTGCATTCCGAAGTGCAATTATTCCTACCTTATCTTTTGAGGTGGTGTTATGTCACTCTTGACAATTTCCTTCATGTTTCATGATTCATATTGTTGTCAAGAATGAGGTATTTTAAATCCATCAATCCCTTTGTTGGAGTTATCTTGGGTCATATTTCACCTAAAGCCTTCCCTAAGGAATGTTGCTATTTGTGGTGCGTATCTATGATCCAATTTTCTCCTTCTCATCTCGGTGAAGAAGTTTCTCTTATCTTCATTGATCTCAACCAATCAATTGTTTCTGTTAATGGCGGGTTCTCACCTCATCATTTTGAGATGTTTGCCATAAGCCCATAACAAGCTTGTGTTTTTCGTTGTTGATTTTCCAACAACTTCGTTCAATTCTTATTTGCAAGGATGCTTTTCAAGATCATTTGTGGCAGAAGTTGGCATTTTCTTCTCCATTCTTTTATTCCAATGATCTATCTTCTATTCTTTCTTCCGGAGGCTTTGTGATGTTACTCTCTTCGACCCATCATCTCATTTTGCAAATATCATGTTCTTTTCCTTGCTTAACCGTTTAACAGGAGTGTCATGTCCTCTGATTAAGTTCTTTCGTCTTATCAAGTTTTGCCTCCTTCCTCAACCGGAGAGCTATCTGAAATCTTTCGTACCCCTTGTGCCATTATTTCAATAGTTCCAGAGGTAGTGTGTTGTTGATCTCATCAAGTATCCTCTCATCTTGTCAAGTTCATGTTCTATTCCTTCCATGTTCAACCGGAGTGCTGCCCGAATTCTTCCTCTCTCATCTTGTTTTAATCGGAGTGGTTTCGAATTCTATCTTGTCCATTAAACTCTTCATTCATATAGAGAGATCACATCAAAAGCTTTATGTATAGAGAGAGATCACATTCACTTTATCATAACTCTGGGGGGAGAAAATACTCAAGGAAAGAGTAATCTTCAATTATCCCAGATGCTTGGTGTTCAAGAGGAGAGATGTTACATGTCTTCTAGAGGGGAAAGACATGTTCATATGTGCTTAATTGCTTTAGCTCTGTTCATTTACTTTCTTGAGCTCTGTTTTTTCTGTTCCCTGTCTTCTCCCAGTATCCCATGCTAGATTCAGGGGGAGCAAGATACTCGAGGGAAAGAAATTCTTTAAATTCTTTGCATAACTTTATCTTTGGGGACATGTCTAATCCAATGTGGTATTTGGTACTCACTCTCTACATGTCATCCCAGTCTTGGTATTCTTGTGGTTTCTTCTCATTTGCTCTAGCTAGTAGATGCATCTGTGTTATCTAACCTTATTTTCATAGGTTCACTCCATCCTAAGCCAACTCAAGACCACAAGGTAAGTATATGCATCACAATCATGTATATGAGAAACTCTTGCTGATGTACATACTGTTTGCAAGAAGGACTCATGCGCATGAAGGTACATTTTCCAAAATTCTTTGCTCTGATGCATATAGCCAAGATACATGTAACACATTGCCTACTCTGTCATGATTATGCATTCAGATGCTCCTATATTCCATATTCACATGATTGCATACATGTAGGGGGAGCCTATGCTAGTTACATGTCTTTCCAAAGCTTTTACTTATTATTCACTATATCCTCTATCTAAAGCTTTGGTGTATGTTGTCATCAATTACCAAAAAGTGGGAGATTGAATGTAACGCCCCGGATACAATTTTCCATATTCGTAACTCCAACTCTTGCCTTTTCCGGAGATGTGATACGTTATTTCCTTCGTGGTTGGGTTTTTGTCTTTTGTTTTGCATTTTGTTCATGTCTTGCATCTCATCTCATGGCATCATCCGCATTGCATCCACATGTTTTCATAAAACTCGTAGTCGTTTGTAGTTGCCGCTTCTCTCTTTGTCTCCGTTTATCTTTTGTCAAGCCCTCTTGCCTTCATCGACCTCTCTCAAACCCCCTCGTGCGCGTCCGAAACCTCCCCCGAACCCGACCGAGTTGTCGTGACCGATGAGTCCGGATCATCCCCAAACATCTCTAAAACATCTCCGTTTTCTTAATTGGACGCTCTAGCCTTTTTATTCAGGGCCGTCCGACACGATTGAGGGACCAAATAGTCCCTAGCCAAATCCCTGTGCTATATATAAACTAGTCCAACCCTAATCTTTAGGAGGCTTGTCCCATCAGTCTCGTCCCCGCCGCCAGCCATCCACCCACTCGCCTTCCACCTAGGGATCCTCCCAGATCCATCCGGGGCCAACCACCGTCTCCCCTCGATCCATCCACCCAACCACACCGGATCCAGCCGCCACCTACTCGGTTCCCGAGGCCCAGCCTCCTCTCGCTCTCATGCGCGAGCACGCGCCCGAGGAGCTCGAGCAGTGGAGCCTCGATCCCGCAGCGCCAGGCACCCCTGCATCCTCACGTGCTTCCCGTGCGCGCCACCCAAGCAGCAGCAGCAGATGAGCACCGCCGGCCCTCCTCTTCCTCCTGTCTTCTCCTTTTCCTCGTCTCTCAACTCCCCTCCTCTGCTTCCTATCGCAGGAACCGGATGCAGCTGTCGAACGCCATGGTTTCGCGCCAAGAGCTCCTATGGGCCCCGAGGACCTTGCCGCCGGGATCCCTTCTCCTCGTCTTCCTCCGGTCACCTCCAGCGCCGCCATCCTCTGCGTCGGGAGGACGCTCGAACCTCCTCTGCTTCCCGCTCGCCCGCACGTGACCGCATCGACCTCCCCTGCTCCGTTCGTCGCCGTCTCTGCCAGATCCGGCGAGTCCCTGCACCCCGGCCTCATCCCTGGCTCCAGGTCGCCGCGCCGCCCCACCGGAGACCGCCAAGTCCATCGCCGCCGTGCTCCGGCCAAGTCCCGCTGCCGCCGTTTCTGCTCTGTCTTGGCCAGTTCGAGCGGACGAGCGCTCGCCCGTGCCCGTTGACCCGTCGTCCTCCACGTGGCCCGCCAGCCAAGCCGCGCCCTTGGCCCAACTCCATCCGGGCCGCTCGGCCTCAAGTCAGCCGCCCTGCATCCTCTGCAGATGGGCCGAAGCCCATGGGTGAGCTGCCCCCAACGCCTGCCCTGTTCAGCTCCTGTTCCAGATTCGGCCCGCATATGTTTTTTCCCCAGTTCTGCGAATTTGTCTATTATCCAGAGAGTGCAGATTTACAGTTTAACCCTCATGTTCATGCATTTAATAACTCAACAACCGTGCATCGGATTAAAATGTTTTAAATATGTAAAATGCTTAGAATTTCATCTAGTTTCATATTTGGCCACTTTCATCCATGTTTGAAATGTTTAACTTGCTGTTTGCTTTAATTTGCATAAATGCCATGTTAAAATGCTTTATTTCATAACTAAATAACCGTAACTCGGAATTAAATGTTCTTTATATGTAAACGGGGTGGAAAAATGCCTAGTTTAAAATGGTGCAGTTTATTTTCCTGTTTAACAACAATAAAATATGTTTTAGGACAGAACAGTAGCAAATTCGAAATATGCACATGAGGATTTTCCGGAATTGTTGTTTCTTATTTCCAGCCTCATTTAAACTTGCCTAAATAGATAGTTTACTTATGCTTCACCTCTTGCCATGTTTAACAACATTTAATATTGTTTGGTAGCTTAAACGAGATTAAACTAAATATGTCAATGTGGTGTTTTGTCAATATGCAACTCGTTGCATATTGAGCTCCACTTAACTTGTAGCATTGTTTGTTGCACTTTGCCATGCCATGCCTCATTAAACCGGATATGCATCATACTCGATTGTGCATCATGCCATGTTTATGTGATGGTTGTTTACTATGTTGTTTGTTTCTTTCCGGTGTTACTTCTTAGTTCCGGTAATGTTGCGATTGTGAGGATCACGCTCGATTACTCCCGGTTGTCTTCTTCATGGACTCGTTCTTCTTCCTAGCGGGATTTCAGGCAAGATGACCGTCACCTTGGATCTCATTACTATCATTTCTATGCTAGTTGCTTCGTTCTATCGCTATGCTGTGTTACCTACCACTTTCTTCAAGCCTCCCAAATTGCCATGAACCTCTAACCTTTGTCACCCTTCCTAGCAAACCGTTGTTTGGCTATGTTACCGCTTTTGCTCAGCCCCTCTTATAGCGTTGCTAGCTGCAGGTGAAGATGAAGATTGCTCCATGTTGGATTATGTTTATGTTGGGATATCACAATATCTCTTATATTATTAATGCATCTATATACTTGGGAAAGGGTGGAAGGCTCGGCCTTATGCCTGGTGTTTTGTTCCACTCTTGCCGCCTTAGTTTCCGTCATATCGGTATTATGTTCCCGGATTTTGCGTCCCTAACACGGTTGGGTGGTTTATGGGACCCCCTTGACAGTTCGCTTTGAATAAGACTCCTCCAGCAAGGCCCAACCTTGGTTTTACCATTTGCCTCACCACCACCTATACCCTTCCCTTGGGTCGGCCAACCCGAGGGTCATCTTTATTTTAGCCCCCCTGGGCCAGTGCTTCTCTAAGTGCTGGCCTGAACCGAGCTGCCTGCAGGGCCCCCTCGGAGAAACTCGAGCTCTGGTTTTACTCGTAGCTAGTCTCATCCGGTGTTGCCCTGAGAACGAGATATGTGCAGCTCCTATCGGGATTTGTCGGCACATCGGGCGGCTTTGCTGGTCTTGTTTTATTACTGTCGAAATTTCTTGTAGCCGGGATCCCGAGACTGATCGGGTCTTCCCGGGGAGAAGGAATATCCTTCGTTGATCGTGAGAGCTTATCATGGGCTAAGTTGGGACACCCCTGCAGGGTATAAACTTTCGAGAGTCGTGCCCGCGGTTATGTGGCAGATGGGAATTTGTTAATATCCGGTTGTAGTAAACTTGAAGTAAACTCTTCTAAAATACACCAACCGTGTGCGTAACCGTGAGTGTCTCTTTTCGGGGTGGATCGAGAGGAGAACACGGTTTCTGGGTTATGTTTGACGTAAGTACGAGTTCAGGATCACTTCTTGATCATTGCTAGCTTCACGACCGTTCCGCTTGCTCTCTTCTCGCTCTTATTTGCGTTGGTTAGCCACCATATATGCTTAGCCGCTGCTGCAACCTCACCACTTTAGCCCTTCCTTTCCCATTTGAGCTTTGCTAGTCTTGATACCCATGGTAATGGGATTGCTGAGTCCTCGTGGCTCACAGATTACTACACCAACAGTTGCAGGTACAGGTTTGCGATGATCATGACGCGAGAGCGATGTTTGCTTGTTTTGTAGTTCTTCTTCTTCCTCGTCGATCAGGGGATAGGTTACAGGTCGGTAGCCTGGGCTAGCAGGGTGGATATTGTTTGAGTTTCTGTTTATGTTTCATCCGCAGTCGGATGTCGATCTTGTATATGATGTATTGTTGTATTCATGTGACGTTGTATGTATTGGATGTATCCCCGCTATTATGTTATGTTGATGTAATGATATCCACCTTGCAAAAGCGTCTTCAAGATGCGCTTCTATCCTTGGTGGGACCTTCGAGTTCCTTTAGGATAGGGTCGCATCTTGGGCGTGACATTGAAAGCACAAGTGCTCCCTAGGTGATTTTGGTAATTAATGTCAACATATCTCTTGTTGGACTAACACTTTTACCTAGTATATTTTAAAATAAGTTCAACAATGAAGTGGCATGGACTAAAGGATGTGGAACCCCTTCAAGATGCTGAGGACAAAGGATTGGCTCAAGCTCAAATCTCAAGACTCTACATTTTATATTTCAGTGATCCAAGATCACATTGAGTCTATAGGAAAAGCCAATACTATCAAGAAGGGATGAGGTGTTGCTTAATGAGTTTCTTGCTTCATAGTGCTTAGTGATATGCTCCAAAACCCTCAACTACTTTCCCACATCCACATATGACCTAAACCTAAAGTCCAACTCGGCCCCACCGATTCTTTCTATCCGGTGCCACCGAGTTCAGATGTCATAGCCACTACCACAAACCTTAGGCAAATCGGTCTCATCGATAGGGATCTCGGTCTCACCGAGATGGGATTGTAATCTCTCTGTGTATGTCCATTAAAAAAATCGGTCTCACCGAGTTTGTGTAATCGGTCCTACCGAGATTACAATGTAAACTCTCTGTTTCCTTTTCGTGATGTTTTGGTCCCACCGAGATAAGCGAATCGGTCACACCGAGTTTACCTGACCAACTCTCTGGTTAGCTTATTACCAAAATCGGTCTCACCGAGTTTGTGTAATCGGTCTCACCAAGATTATGTTATGCCCTAACCCTAACCATATCGGTCCTACCGAGTTGCATATAGGTCCCACCGAAAATCCTAACGGTCACTAGGTTTACTGAATCGGTCAGACCGAGTTTCTCAATTCGTTCCCACCAAGATTGGTAAATTGTGTGTAACGGTTAGATTTTGTGTGGAGGCTATATATACCCCTCCACCTCCTCTGTATTCGTGGAGAGAGAGCCATCTGAGCAAACCTACACTTCCAACTTACCATTTCTGAGAGAGAACCACCTACTCATGTGTTGAGACCAAGATATTCCATTCCTACCATATGAATCTTGATCTCTAGCCTTTCCCAAGTTGCTTTCCACTCAAATCTTCTTTCCACCAAATCCAAATCCTGTGAGAGAGAGTTGAGTGTTGGGGAGACTATCATTTGAAGCACAAGAGCAAGGAGTTCATCATCAACACACCATTTGTTACTTCTTGGAGAGTGGTGTCTCCTAGATTGGCGCTAGGTGTCAATTGGGAGCCTCCGAAAAGATTGTAGAGTTGAGCCAAGGAGTTTGTAAGGGCAAGGAGATCGCCTACTTCGTGAAGATCTACCGCTAGTGAGGCAAGTCCTTCGTGGGCGACGGCCATGGTGAGATAGACAAGGTTGCTTCTTCGTTTACCCTTCTTGGGTGGAGCCCTCCATAGACTCGCGCAACTGTTACCCTTCGTGGGTTGAAGTCTCCATCAACGTGGATGTACGATAGCACCACCTATCGGAACCACGGCTCAAAAATCACCGTGTATCCAAATTGCATTTGAAATCTCCAAACCCTTCCCTCTATATTCTTGCAAGTTATATGCTTTATTTTCCGCTGCTCATGTACTCTTTGCATGCTTGCTTGAATTGTGTTAAGATTGCTTGACTTGTGCTAAGTTTGTTAAAATCTGCCAAAGACTAAAATTGGGAAAAGGTTAAGTTTTTATTTGGTCAAGTAGTCTAATCACCCCCCCCCCCTCTAGACATACTTCAAGATCCTACAAGTGGTATCAGAGCTTTGGTCTCCATTGCTTTGGTTTAATCACCATTGGAGGAAGATGGACGAGTCTACTTTGGGGAGTCTTAGACATAGAGTGCCTATACTTGATGGAGAATATTTTCATGATTGGAAAAATGAGATGCTTGTAATTTTCAATCAATATCATTTGAACAAGTACATTGTTAGTCCTTGTGCGCCTCATGTTGATCCTATGCATCCTACCCTTGATGAGTCGATTGGCATGATTAGGAATGTTAGAACTATTAATGATGAGGACATGACTACCTTGGATACGACTAAAAATATTGCATACATGTATATTTGTGAGGTGATTTCTAATGCAAACTATGCAATAATTTATTTATGTCATCCAGGACAAAAATACTTCACAAACTTCTATGCCATGTCTAATTGCAGGTGTATGGGACATTTGTACAACCCACATATGAAGATAAGGGAGAAAGAGGAATTTACTTGCTGTTCAAAAAGTTCTCTCACGTCACTTTTGGCCCAAGAGAAGATAGAGTCCAAGTCTCTCACGTTCTGGACTCAGATTCGGACTGCACAGACATACCTGACTCAAAACATCAATAAATTTTTCATCCGAACTCCAAATTGGATGATTTTTTTTGTTTGAAAATAGATTTCGTGAACTTTCCAACCCAATTGGATTCACCTTCAAATTCATCCGGAGCGTTGAGTTATGGACGAAACAATCTGATGCTGCAGCAGAATCCGAGTCAAACTACAAGTCCAATGGTGTTATGTCACCTCCACTTGGGCCCATTGGCCTTGTACGACCTAGGGTTAGTTTTAGGCTGCCTTGGGATGTCCTCCCACCTCCTTGGCTGCCACCCCTTGCTCCTATATAAGTAGATCCATCTAGTAGCTTTTCCCTTGGGTTTTGTTTAGATCAAAAGTTCGCTATAGCAGCAACTTCGCGTACTTCGTTTGTGTTCAACGACCAGACCAAGGCGTCACAGAACCCCACCTTCATTAACAAAGCTTTCCTCTTATATTCGCAATATCCAGATTGCAATCTTAGTTTCTTGCTTGTTCTTCGCTTGCTCAGAGGAAACAGGCCCTCGTGGTCAGGTTGATCGTGTTCGGCGTGGTCAATAACCCTCGGAAGTTGGTTTAGCGATTGCTAAGGCGCGACGCCTCGCCGACGACGTAGTCGGATCGTCAAGGTCGACTCCCACAGAAACGATAGCCACCATCTCATCGAAACATCGGGACACCTTTGCCTCTATCAAGTGATAACTATCGATTTGTTGGAGTCGACTTTGAAAGATCGGGACCCTCGCCTCTATCAATTAATCTTATCACTAGAGGCTTGCCTAGAAACTTGATTGTAAAACTGCCTACTCTTGAGTGTGCCTACACTATATGGAAATTTCTTGAGGAACGATTTCCAATTATTCTTTGAAAAATCTGGATGAAATTCTTCATAAGTCTATTGCCTTGAGTAAGATGAATTCCAATGATCCTATGATTGGTAATTGTCTATTTGAACTTACAAATCTTATGCGTGCCAAAGGAAATGTTGGAATTATTACCGATATTATTTCTGAAGCTACTAGACTTCATCAAGGAGATCATTGTCAAACTCATACTAATGAATCACCCTCACTAGGAATTGATCCACCACATGACGATGTTGAACATGGATACTATGATGAGGAGGATGATGATGACTTTGATCTTGATGATGCAATGAGACACTTTGGTCTTATGGCAAATCTTCGGGGATATATGGCATGAGGAAAGGAATGGGTTCTTGACAGTGGATGTACAGATCACATGACCGGAGATAAAGACATGTTTCGTGAACTTGCTGAAAATGCTAGTCCTCGAAAGTATGTCACTTTCGGTGAAAACTCAAAGGGTAAGGTGGTTGGCCTCGGTAAGGTGGCCATCTCACATGATAGTTCCATTCAAAATGTTATGCTCGTTGAATCTCTTGGCTACAACTTACTTTCAGTATCTAGACTTGCTGATTTCGGTTTCAATGTCCTATTTACCGAAGTAGATTGTCAAGTGTTTCTTAGAGACAATCATAAAATGGTCTTTACCGGTATACGTAGAGGAGATCTTTACATTGTTGATTTCACTAAAAAGGCTCAACCTAGAACTTGCTTCATTGCTAAATCCTCTAAAGGTTGGTTATGGCATAGACGATTAGGTCACGTTGGCATGCGAAATCTTGGCAGGCTTATTAAAGGGAATCATATCCTTGGTGTTAACGATGTTATATTTGATAAGGATAGACTTTGCAGTGCTTGTCAAGCAGGTAAACAGGTTTGAGGAAGGCATCCCGTGAAGAACATCATGACCACAAGGAGGCCACTTGAGCTACTTCACATGGATCTCTTTGGTCCCAACGCTTACAAAAGTCTCGGTGGAAATTCTTTTGGTCTAATTATAGTTGATGCTTTTTCAAGATTTACGTGGGTGTTCTTTCTCGATGACAAATCGCAGGTCCAAAAGATCTTCAAAAACTTCGCCAGGAAGGCTCAAAATCAGTTTGAAGTGAAGATCAAGAAGGTTCGAAGCAACAACGGAACGGAGTTCAAGAACGCAAATGTGGACACCTTTCTTGACGAAGAAGGGATTTCACATGAGTTCTCGGCTACGTACACACATCAACAAAATGGAGTTGTTGGGAGGAAGAACCGGACGCTCATCGAAATTGCAAGAAGTATGCTTGATGAGTACAAGACGCCGAAGCACTTTTGGGCAGAAGCGATTGAGACAGCTTGTGATGCAACAAATCGCTTGTATCTTCACAAGCTACTCGGCAAGACGGCATACGAGCTTCTCACCGGTAACAAACCCCAAGTTGGATACTTTCGAGTATTCGGCTCAAAGTGCTACATTCACTATTAGGGAAAATCCTAGCAGTAGCGCTGGTTTTGTGCTCACTAGTAGCGCGGGTAGGCGCGCTACTAATAAGGCGCTACAGCTATTGCTTAGCAGTAGCGCGTGCCTGCCCGCGCTACTACTAGGACAAATAGCTGCAGCGTTAGTTCGATACCACGCTACTGCTAAGGTAACTACTTGCAGCGTGTTTTCTGTCCATCGCTACTAGTACTTTTTTTATTTTTTTATTTTTAGTGTATTTATGCGCCATCGTACAAATCTCTACTCCTAATGTCTCAGTTGGTAGGTCGCGCTCCAGGTTTTATTTTCGTCCCACCTCACCCGGTCTTTTTTGGTACTTCTTTGGTACTTCCTCCCACCTCCCTCTCAGCGGCGAAAAACCAAGGAAAACCCCGCGATCGAGTCCCTCACACGCCCAACCTCCCGTCTCACGCTAAGCCGCATAGAACCCAAAAAAACCTCAAGCCGAGTCCCCTGCCCGCCCCCACGCACTCCAGGCCCTAACATCCCATCGCACCAAGAGAGACGAACCAAAAAAATCTACGAATAGTCCGCCGGTTATTTTTCGTTGGTTTTTATTTCGCCTCACCACTTTCGTTGGTTTTATTTCGCTGGTTTTATTTCGTCTCCCTCCCACCTGTCTTTTCGCTTCACCACCCACATAAACCCATCAGATTAGTTACCATAAAAAAAATCGCAATCAATCAAGCATTGATGATCAGATTAGTTACCATATAAAAAATAAATCGCAATCAATCAAGTATTGATGGGATATTTCCTTATATTGATGTGATTTCCCCTTTTTTATCATCAATCGTCTCTACTGCCTAAAAATGCGTAGCTTTCCTTTTCGCTTCACCACCCACATAAACCCATCAGATTAGTTACCATATAAAAAATAAATCGCAATCAATCAAGTATTGATGATCAGATTAGTTACCGTATAAAAAATAAATCGCAATCAATCAAGTATTGATGGGATATTTCCTTATATTGATGTGATTTTCCCTTTTTTATCATCAATCATCTCTACTGCCTAAAAAATGCGTAGCTTTCCTTTTCGCTTCACCACCCACATAAACCCATCAGATTAGTTACCATATAAAAAATAAATCGCAATCAATCAAGTAATGATGATTAGATTAGTTACCATATAAAAAATAAATCGCAATCAATCAAGTATTGATGGGATATTTTCTAATATTGATGTGATTTTGTGTAGCTTTCCTTTTCCCGCCAACCAACCACGTCCCGTCTCCCTACATCCGCCCTCGTTGTTCTGCCTCCCGCACGAAAAAAAACCCTCTCATTTGACCTCCCCCAAACCTCGCATGATGGAAAAACCCAGCCGCCTGCTTCCCCTCCTCTCGACCGCTCCATACGTCCAGATCGCGGCCCCATCCCCATCCTCCTCGACGCCACGGCGCCGATGGACTGCCGCCACCACCTCCTACTCTCTCGCCGCCGTCCTCCCGCTCGCTTCGCCGCCGCCGCCACCAATCCCGTCAAGGCGCCGTTGCTGCTATGTCGCCTCCTTTCCCCATCCAAGCCTGACCATGGCAACGGCGCCTCTCATGTGTCCCAAGGTGAGGTTTGGGGGCGCGACCACAATCCAATGGGGATCTCACCGCGGACCCGTCCGCTGGGATGGTGTTGCCTCCGTTGCGAACGGGATCAAAGGGAGGACTACTTCGTCGTCAAGGTCGGCGAGGCAGCGGCCGATTGGGAGCCCGGTTGTGAACATGGGAGCTCGTCCCCATGGAGGCGGCGGCGTGGAGATTGGATGAAGCAACCCCACTTGCCGGTGGTGGAGGCTTGCCGTCCATGTGATCCTTTCTTCTCCGGTATCCCCATTCCTTGCCTCCCATTACAAAAAGCGAGCATAAATGAGAGCAGGGCTGATTTTCATCACTTCATTTCTCATATTTTTAGTTGCTTTTTTTGAGATTATACAAGATGCTCTCGGTCTGTTTTGTCAAATTAGTTGGATCGTCTTATGGAATTGACAGCAATCGCATTTTTTCACCTCAATGTTATTTCTTAATCCTTGTCCCACTAGGTATCCACTACATGTTTGGTAATGACGTGATGTTGAGGCGGCTAGGAGAAGCTCAGCAGCCAGATCAAGGGCTATTGAGATGGATCTGGGAGCCAAGCAGTAGTTCTTCTGTTAAATTTTGGTTATTATCTTTTCTATTGTTACGATTGTGGGATGGTTGATTTTGACTCGGTGTAACATTTGCATTTGTTTCCCCAGCTTGTTGGCATAGATGCGTGGCACTGCGGCAACTAATCAAGAGCGAGGGCAGTGCACATCAGAGCTACGCTGAATGTAGCGAGCCAACCACGAATTGGGTATGTTCACATGAGGGATGGGAGAGGAGAGGAACATTAACATTTTTCATGATTTGGATGAAAATTTCAGTTCATAGTTTCTCCGTACGTGGCAACACACTAACGGCACTCATGGGCTTAGGATGAAAGTAGCGCCAGCAGAATCAGTAGGTTGGATGGGAAGGCGGTTGTTGCCCTTGTCCCTTGGTGCTAGCCTACCGTGGTGGCCTCACTAACTTGCTCATTGCGAATACGAGTTCGTGGGGTCGCGAGTTGCTGCGGATTTGTTTTTATCACTTTTTACAATATTTATTGATGTATCCCTAACTCATCGAGTCATTTTTAGCTTTGATTTCCCATATACGCCAGCCTAAATATCCTATGGTCAGAATATTTGCATTGTTAGTGGACATTGTCCCTTTCTTTCTAATGTTTAATATTTTATATTGCCGATAGAAATAATTTTATCCGCTTGATTTGGGAAGTGCACATAGGTAGGTCAACATATTTTGTAGCTCTTTCGGATGTAAAAGCATATGTTGCATAAGAAATTATTATCTTCCAAGCATACTCACATTTCACTAACAAATAGGGGGAGGTTCAGACTTCATAGCAATGATAAAAAGGTTTATTCCTCACTCTTTTGTTGGAATTTTAGTTCCAAGTTAACATGATTTCTTATCCGCTTCATAAGTCATGCATCTGCTTAATTAGGTGATAAGTAGGGCTATTGTGGGGTTTGTTTAAACTCCAGCATAAGGAATTCTGGTTTAAGAAAAAAGACTTTTGGCTTCTTTAATTACAAATTGATTGCAACATCGTATTAGTATGTGATTTCTCACATCTGGTTGTAATATTTGTGAAGACGTGCATTGCACGTGCACTTGGAAGCGGGCCTGTGGCCCGTGCCGGACGGCGCCGACGCTGACCCGGGCCACCTCCTCCGCGTATTCTTGGAGCTGTGGCTGGCCGATTTACATGAAATTAATTCCCTCAGTTCTGGTGGCAAATATAATCTTATATTTACTAATTGGAGGCACCTTTCAAGATCTCTCATTAATCCACATCATCAAAATTAATAACACCGTTGGATAGTAGAATTTACGTTCAGGATAAAACGAAAACTTACGTAACGTAGACGACCCCGTCCCACAAAAAAGCATCTGACACGTCCAACGTCATTGGTATACAAACCAAATTAAACTTCCATCTGTTCACTCAAAATACAAAAAAGAACATCCTCACGTCAAAACAAAAGGAAAGCCTCCATACATCATAAATATTACAACATAAAAAAGGAAAGTAATCCACACGACCTGACTGATTACCTGCAGCTTTAAAGATCTCATCTATTTTCTTTTTGAGGTTAAAGATCTCATCTATTCAATGTATATAAAATAGGACAGTCTCCCGTCAAAAGAAAGGAAAGCCTCTGTCCATAAAAAGTATATAAAACGTAAAAGAGGGAAAGAAATCCACATAATCCGGCTGATTACCCACACCTTTAAAGTTCTCTTATTAATCCATAAATCATAATTTACGTTCACCATATAATAGGAAAAAAATGAAAGGCATATGACACGTTCAAAACAAACAAAGGATCCATCCATTACGTCAAAAAAGAGTCCTAGAAGATTGTTATCCACGCAGATGGCTCCTCTCCTCTCAATCTCTCTTTCTCTAATCCCTATATACAACAGAAAAAAGAAAACCCTCTAGGATTCGCGGGGATGGACAAATTTGATGTTCAGCTGGACGGCTCCAGACGCAGCTGCAAGGGGGAGTTGTGTACCCACCATGTCTGCATCTATGTGACCTCTCTGCGCCATCTGCAGATCTAGCACATCGGCGGTAGAAGTGATGAATATTTTCACAACCCCCAAAGGCCATGGGACGGTGGTATGCCAGCCTTAACTTGGCTCAGCAGTATTACTCTAAGTTATTATACGTAGGTTGAGTGATAGGCCTCTTAAGTTTCAGATCAGATCCGTTTTGCTGAGGTATGGTATTTGCAAGGATCAATTTTTTGATATTTCCTTCAATGTTAAGAGAACAGATGTGGACCTGCAATAATTTGCATGCACAGAGATAGACACCCGGAGGATTGATAATGCAAGTCGCATTATATTGATTGATCGAGGTAGCATCTCCAGCTTTTATCCTTTTATTGTTCAATATATATATGCAAAGATGTAGCATTTTATAATATGATATGTCTGTTAAATCTTATAGTATAGGGGAGCTGTTCAACATTAATTGCAAGCCCCCTCCGTTGCTTTTTTCATGCTCTTAAATCTTAATGCGCTATGGATGGCAACGGCTCAGATCTGGACACCCGCCTACTGGCCACTGGCCACCATGCATGCTGCGAACTGTATGTGGGATGGTCGTACATGGAGCTCCATCTGAGATTTGGTCATCTTCTACACACTTTGATTAATTCCATTCAATGTTATTTGGATGGTACTTGACAATGAACTGATGGAATTAGTAGATACTTACTAGAATTAATTTTTGCATAATCGGAATGGTTCAGTTCTGGATTGATGTGCTTAGATTGATATCCAGTCTGACTTTAGATATATAGACACGAATAAATCATTTGCACATCTGTTAATGTAGAGATGAGGAGGCATTCGATTATGGGGCGCTGGTGAAGCCGCCAAGTAGGGATGCTACAGGGAGGGCCCTCCGGACTTGGACATTGTTTAAGGTCAGTCTGTCAGCAGTTATTCATGCTCTAACTCATCAGGCAAGTAATCCCAATTTCGAAATTTACTATTGTAGTGATTGTTGATAATAGTAGCAGAAACAACTTAACCTTCAATATAACACGTTCTAGAATACTATATATCATCTATAATAGAGTCCTAATCCATCTAACCTCCAGCAAATGATTTTGCAATGCGCTTATAAAGCATTAAATAATACAGTGTCGCGGAAAGGTTTTGACAGGCGCTGTTTGACAGTAGGATTTATTTTTGCCCATTTTATGATTTTTGATTCAAGCAGTCTTCTCGATTATTAACAGAAGGAGTTCATGGCTTCTTGCGCTTATGACATGCGATGATGGTGGTGTATGTAGCTCCAACCTAACTCCAACCCCACCAAAACTCAAATTCAGGCGTTTGGATGATACTTGGTGATCAGCTAATGCAAATAATTAACAGATTGACACTTGAATGGTTCGATACTTTGATTGTCACACATTTATATTTTGGGAAGAACGTACATATACACCAAATAGGTCAATTGTTTTCTGCATGCAATTATTAACATGCACTGATGAAGCAATAATACAAGACCATGTGATCAGTGTACTTCTTGGCATCCCCTAATTTTGTTACAAAGGCAAGTGGTTGTTCACGTAAATTGGCACCAAGACAATTTTAATATATATTAAGATAGAGCATAAATCTGTAGCTTTTTATGGATTTTTTTGGGGTATCATTATGTTTGTGGTTTCTCATGTAGCAATGTTGTGGTTCTATTTGATATTTGGCCAGTTATTGATGTAGCAGGACTTCCAAGGTGATGTCCAATCTTTTGCATTGCAGGTGATAGAGTAGCTCAAATAAAGTTTGTACTATGTACTTGATCGGCATTTTACTCTTTGTACATTATTTTTGTGCAAAACCTTCTGTTCAACTAGAAAATTTATATAGGATAACTAACTAGAAAAAAAATTCTAACCATCTCACAACTTTTCCGTTGCATATGAGGAAAACATTAAATGATATTAAAATTGTAAATAGACCTAAATTTTTCGTTACATATTTCCCGTCCCAAAATCTAATTACAGTCATTATTTTCATCACATACTGCTAGCCCGTGCAGAAGCACGGGTTGATGCCTAGTACACATAATCCATATTGGTATGCACTAGCGTGTGTGTGTGAAATAGAAGGATTATGGTCCCGTACCCAATAAGATGGATATGTGTGTGTGTTTGAGAGAGGGAGAGGGGGAGGGAGAGTGAGGAAGAGGGAGGGAGTGTGTGTGTGTGAGGATTTGATGGTAAAAAAGGTCGCCAATGTCGTAATATTGAACTCTTTAAGTTAACGTGGCCCCGTTGCAACGCACGGGCGTTCTTCTAGTATTGGTACAATACCAGTTATGAGGCTTACATCATTATGTCCATAACAGTGTGTCAAATGAAGGTGGATTAGGTTCAAGTGGAGGCAACATGTGGTGCATGTCAAAAGTATACTACTAATCCAAACTTGATCTAGTTTGGACTAGTAGTACTTTCGATGTGCACCACATGTTGCCTGCACTTGAATCTAATACGCCAGCACAAGCTATTTAATCATCATCATAGTCATTACCACCAACATTATTTATTTCTGTCTCAAAAAAACAGTATTTATTTAATCACCATTAACACTAGCTAATAATAATCATCATAGTAATATAGTGTAGAACATCATCATCCTCAAACTCATTTCAAGCTAGCTAATCACTCCTGCTGCTCTCTCTTAGGTAAAATAACATAAAACATGTATAGCTCTCCTCCTTGATCAAGCTGGAGCATGCAGATGAACCTGTCTTCTAATCGTGGGTAGCACATCTGTTTGCTGCCCCCTAGTACTTCGCTGCGCTCCCCCATCACATATTTGGTCCAGTCTTGCACTATTAAGCATCCGTCGCTAATCTTGAATGCACTAAAGTAATCTGTAGGATATCTTGGCCATAAGCTGATAATACTCATGCTACCTTTAGTCTCGATCCCATAAGGCACAACATTCATCGGGAGTCCCCGTTGAAGAACATCGTATGTTAACATACTTAGCAATGAAGTTTAGTTTCAAAAATAATGTATGGAAAAGATGCACTGATGACAAATAGTAAAAATCTTACCATCCTTCCTAAATAGATGTGACCGTAGTTCATTACGAACACTATTGGTCACACATTTTCAGTACTAACATTTCTAAATGTAGGAAGAAAATTTGTCTTCAGAGTATCAAGATCCTCAAGCCATGAAACATAATGACTGAGCTCCTCGCAGTTGAGTTCAGCCCCAGGACATTATACGGTCCTGTCTACCAAGCGCTGGACATGTTTGCTTGCACCGAAATAAGCTGACAATACAAACTAGTTGTCAACTATTTTTGAATAAACAATATCAAAGACATAAATATCGTTGAGAAACTTACATAATGGTATAATTGGAGGCGTCTGCACATCGACCCAGATGTCGGTATTACCTTCAATATCATCTTCCGGACGAATATCAAAGGTAATAACCATATCAGGCTCAAATGCATAAGTCTTGCATAGTGCTCGCCATGTTTTGCATCCAAAATAGGTGTAGTCATCTGAATTGTACAATTTTGCATGGAAAATATAACCATGCTCGGTCTTCAAGTAAACTTTCTTTTCCTCCATACTATGACTGAAACATATCTTATCCAATACAAAAACTCTTGTATGGCAGGGGATACGCTAGTAGAATAGTAAAAAAATATAAGTGGAAGCAAATGAAGCAGATGTCATGCTTAATTACGAAAAAAGACTTGTCGTTGTGACTTACTGTATCCACTTCGAAGTTCTCGTCCAGCTTGATGCTGAAGCGCCTATCATCATCTAGGAAGATTCCGTCGCACAGGCCGCGCTCGTCTTCGCAATATTTGCAAATACCGAAATCCTTTTCATCGTCAGACATTTCCTATGTTCATAGTTAAAACATTAATTGAAAATTGATCGAAGACAACATGAGGCTGCATGTGACGGAGGCATGTGAGAGAGTGCATTGGGAATAGTATGGAAATATTAATGTGAGAAATTTATTTTGTGCCTTGGTCCATGAAAAGTGGTCTCCGGGCCAAATATACCCGGACAGAGGGAGTACTGTACAACGCATTAATGCTCCTCTTGGTGCCTCTTTCCAATGCGTTTATTGTTTGCGTAGGTCCCGGCCTTCACGATGCTGTTGCCGAGGAATACCCAGCGATGTAGCTCGCTTAATTTCCGTGTCGTCGGATTGATTGAAGACACGCACACGCACATATTATTGTAGGTTCTGTCTTGCGCAGGTGTCGTGGTGTGCTTGCAGACATCTGTGATTAATTTCGGCGCAACATGAAATGAGAGTTTCTTGTTGCTGACTGCTGATGGTTACCTAGGGTGAACGAGAAGTCCACATAACATGGAGAGCACAACTACTGAAGGAACCAACGGTATCAAAATGAAAATTTTCTGAATTTCTTAGAGACATATTGTAGCAGTATCCAGGAAGCAATGTCATTCCGAAAGATGATAGTTCGTGACAATTCCATTGCATGCTCATGTATTTCGCTTCAATTTTCATTGAAAAGTGGCTAGTTCGTGACAATTCAAGTGCTTTGGTCATTTGTTTTCAATTGATTTATGTGGCACGGAAGAAAACGATGGTATTTCCGCTAGCCAAACACAATTTTCTCTCAAACAGGCGGTGAAAACAGAAGAATTACTCCTGCGTCATTACTTTTCAAATTGGTGGCTCCCACGAGAATGCACAACAACACTTTCTCATTGATTCTGTCAACGATGACTCCAACAAGGATGCTGGTGTTGCAGAAGTTCCAACGGGAGATTTTGTTGACATTGGTATAGAAGCTCCGAACATGCCAGAGAAGGCATGGTTGCCTAGGAACCTACGAAATGGGTTCCTCGTGTGAGATACTCTCTAGTTCAACACGACAAACATGGTTGTAATGAACACAGTTTTCTTAATACAGTCCACTCTCACATCATAGCAACAAGATGGTCAGTCTTGTATGCATACTCGAAGCACATTGCTATACACCTGATAAAGGCGCTACTTGTAATAGTACTTGTTCTGATCATTGCGACATGGAAAAATGGGTTAGAACCAATGTCATTTATAGTGCTCCGGTAGCCATAGCAGTCTAGTACTCCCTCCGATTCCCGAGAAAGGGCCTACATGTTGTCTGACGCGTACCAAGTTCTATTCAAGCCCACCACCAATCACATGTTTTAGCTGCTGACAGTTGTGAGGGTGAATCAATCCTGTCGAGGGTCCGTAAAAATATAGGGACATGACCTTCATTTTTTTTAGAGAAAAGAGATAGGCCGAGCCCGAGATGGGGCTCGATCCTAGCCGAACATTGAATAAACAAAGCCATCAAGCGGCAAGGATTACAGCGCAAACAGAACCAAAGAAAGGAAGGGACGGGACCTACTTCGCTTTTTATTGTAACTCATTTACGACACCGCCCTTGTGACGATGGTGTCTCAATGCATCTCTCCCGACACAACATAAGAAGAAAAACGGAAGGAGGCCCTTGTGACGATGGTGTCTCAATGCATCACCGCCCTTGAGCTTCACTTATCTCACCAGGTTTTCAATCGGTGTGCTGAAGTTCGATGTTTCAAATGTCGTACAAGTCATACTTTATAAATCTAATTGGATTGGTAGCAAAACTACTTTTTTTACCTAATTCACAAAAGTCACAAGTGTCGGGATTTCACTGGAAGGCTTAGTCCTAGGGGTACGTGCCAGTATTCATGCAACTGAATTCTCGACACTTCAAAGTCTTAATGTAACTGCAACTAGTTTAGGCTGGATCGCAACGACACCTCATTAATGATAGGCATAGTACCGGGCTAGAAGATAATCATCACATATGAGTGCGTCATAGATGATAGTTTTGTGATGAAGACCGTTGTATGTGTATAAGTGATGATTTTCTGCAAGAAGCCATTTGGGATGAGTTCCTCATCCATTACATGGTATCCTCGGCCGTGTGGAGTACTACGCCATGTCAATCGGAAAGGGGGCCGGTCTTGCTGCACCACCCTTGCATGAAGAGGAAATTTCTAGTGATGTGTGTATGCACTAACTTCCATGGAGTACTGAACGGCAAAGGCGGGTAGTTTAGATTACACAGTAGTTCATGACACTAGAACATGCATGTTTCCATCTATACATTGATTCAGGATTGTTATTAGCCACTACAAAAATCACACTCGTTGGTGGGTTTCTAGGGAACTGGGCAAAGCAGGGAATCAACTCGGCAATGTCTTTGCCGAACGTTGCTGGGTTTCCAGGAACTGGGCAAAGCAGGGAATCAACTCGGCAATGTCTTCGCCGATTTCGAAAATAGGCGCACTGGACTTGTTATCAGCCACTACTATGATCACACTCATTGCTGGGTTTCCAGGGAACTGGGCAAGCACAAAGTTCCTTTGTAGCTCAGTCTACATGGAACTTCTTATCTGCAACCCTTCAGCCTTGCTTTAAGATCCGTACTCTCTAATAACTTACAACAAGAATATTTCTCTTTTTTGTTTCTCTAAAATAAAAAAATTATGAACTTCAAACTTTGTAGATCGAGCAAACATTAGAACATCAATGTGTGAAAAAACTTTCAGATTTTTTGGTCCGATATAAATATACAAAATGAGATTTTGTTGGACTAAAAATATTATTTTAAGTATTTAAATTGCATGAAAAAATCTGAAAGTTTTTTCCCAGATTGTAGTTAGAATGTATTGTTGTTCTGCAAAATTTGAAGTTTATAAGCTGTGTCGTTTGAGAGAAACGAAAAAGATAAATGCTTCTGAGCTACAGAATCAACTCGGCAATGTCTTCGCCGAGTTTCAAAATGGGCGAACTGGACTTGTTATCAGCCACTACTAGAATCACACTAGTTTCCAGGAAACTAGGCAAAGCAGGTAATCAACTCGGCAGTGTCTTCGTCGAGTTCCAAAATGGGCGAACTGGACTCGGATGTACACGGGCCGATAATCAGTTAGTTTGTCGAGTTCTTTCTATCGGGAAATCAGCTAATATTTAAATAATATTTGCCGAGTTTTGCCTATTCAGTCTCATGGCAGATCACACCATCATTTTAATTAAAGAAAATGCCATGTGGCACTAAGCTCTCCCGAGTTCTAGTGAAACTCGACAGAACTCTGTTGAGTAAGAGCTCAGTACGTGACACTGCCTCATTGGTCGAGACCACACTTTTCGACTGCACATCGAATGAAACTGGGCAAATATTTTGCTGAGGTCGGTACTCAGACAGGACATGTTGAATAGGAGCACGATGTGTGGCACTGACTCACCCGCAAAAAAAAAAAAGTTCCGCCAATATGTTCTACACTAAACTCGGTAGATGTTTCCATTTTGCCGAGTTTGGTACTCGGCGAAAGTTGACAGTGGGCTACAGCCGAACCAACATTCGCATAGTAATTTGGCTACGTGAACTAGTATCAATATGAATCTGCAGCAACTTGCAAAGTACGACATCTAACAAGGACCGACCAAGAGTCCTTCACATCTGCATGGATGGTTGAAGCTACCATTTCCTCCAGGAATAACATTTGTTCATGAAATGTCTGTTGACTTCTTGATTTGCGTCTTCTTTTGTTTGTTCTATAGTAGGGTACAGTGGCTGCAGGTTCTGAACCGTGCAAAAGTAAAGATGCCTATGACTTGTCGACATAGTAATTAAAATGAAATGGTAAGGTGCTGCGGTTGAATGTGATGTAGGTGTGGAGTACTACACTGCGATCCGAGAGGAGCCTGTTCTTGCTGCACCATCCTAGCACGCAGAGGAATAACTGTGGAAAGTTCTACTGCCGTGCATATGGATCCATGTAATCCGTGCCTACTCCTATAAGAGCAGCAGCAGCATGGGTATGCATAAACGTGCATGGTACATTGAACGGCCAAGACAAGTGGTTCGGAATCGGCAACGACGTTTAAGGCATGCATGTTTGAGTCTTCGTGATACATTGTGCTAGTTACACTCTAATTCATGTGCACGTAGGAGTTTTTACCTAGTACAATTTTCCCAACGTCTACCAATCCCATAACACATGCATGTATCAAGAATTCAAGATACCATGGCGTGAACACGTTCCTGGAGGCAATGGTTCTCGTGGCATCTGTAACACGGAATCCTTGGTTAAAAGCAAGGCCATTTATAGCACCCGGATAGCCGTGGACCGTGATTGTCTAGTACGGCTGGATAGCCGTGAATCATGGGGCAATGATCCAGGAATCAATGGTAGCAGTACCTGTATTGCCCATAAATATAAATTACTCTATTGCATCTCCAACGGGTTTCCACGTGACAACCACATGCAGTTTTGAGTAGTCAGTTTGACAAGATACTCATAGAAATCTATTATGTACTCAAAATACATGGCAGATCTGAAATACATTAAAAGAAGAGAAACGTGTGAAACAACTAAACAAAGCAAAACACCTAACAATTGATGTAATAAGTACATAATCACAGTAGTTATAAATAGTATACCTCAGAAGTTAAAACATTCTCATCAGTTCCACGATCTGAAATACATAAATCTGCACTCTATTCGTAAATTAAATTTACTTCGAGCAAGCAATCTCACACAAATTGAAAAATCTTCATTGCAGAATCTCCCTCTTAGAGTAAATAACAATAAACTATCACAATTGGCATTAGGGTTAAGAAAAAAGTACCGAGTTTTTGGTTCGCCAATAACTACCAATTTTCCCTATTTTTCATAAAAAAAAAAGACTGATGATTGTGTTGGTTAAGTTTAAGCGCGATTATGATATGGATGGACAACGCGTTTCTTCGGTAAAGAAAATATATTTATATCAAGATGATACCAAATACACCCAGCCTCTGCAACAACATAATGTTTAGATTAAGTCTAAACATCAAGGATCCACACAGCCAAAAGAGAACAAAAGAAGAAGAAAAAAGATAATAAAGACCGCGCCTAAGAAAATAGAGATTCACAGCAGCAAGAACACGAAGAGTTGTGATGACACGTAGATTTTGAAGGAGGTTCTCCAAAATGACGCCTTCAAGAAGGTAAGAGTGCACAAGAGTATCACCAAGAACGAAGTCTGCTAGTGTCGACGCTCCACTCGCCGAGAATACTACTGCAAAACATCAATCATTCGACACACATACTTCTTCCGATCCGCTATGCATGCTCTCTGGAATCTTCTCTAGCTCTCGACTCGATACGAGCATGCGAGATGGAACCTCCAGAGCCTATCCGGTATTCTTCAAACACGTCTGCCTTGATTTCCCTATCAACACCTTGGTTAACGCAGCATTGAAGGTGCCAAGGCGGACCCAAGGTGGATCGTTGTCGCCACTAGCCATAGGAAATGGATCTTTTTTTGCGGGAAACTTTCAATCTATTCATCTTCCATCACGGCAGTACAACGAACACTAGAAATAATAAAAATTACATCCAGATCCGTAGACCACCTAACGACGACTACAATCACTTGCCAATGGCGGCGGTAGGACATCGGGTCACACTCACGTGGCCACGGCAGAACAAGCAATGAGCCCAATGCTCTGCCCACCACAAGCATCGATCCATCACTTGTTGAACCAAGCACGCAGGCACGCCTCCTGGGCGAGTTGTCATGCGCGTGCCCGGTCGTAGCAGTCCACGGGAGATGTTGATGATGCCTGATTGGCACCAGCAAACTGCTGTGGGAGGTGGCCACGCCGGGATCCCATCTCCCAAACCATTCCACTGCCTCAATCGAGGATGCACACAGCAGCGGCAGCAGAAAACGCTAGGGCCAAAAAAAAAACATCAATCCGACCTGCCAGATCTGCATCGCTGCTTCGATCTGCACATGGAAGGAGGTGGAGGATGGATGGGATTTGGAAGCGCGAGGAGGGGTGGCCGGCCGCCGCCGTCGGCTGGCAGGGGTGGCGAGCGACGACGGCGGTGAGGGGATCTGGCGAGGCAGCCTCGAGAGGTTGGTGACGGGGACGCCTCGGAGTTGCCTGGGAGGTGACCGGAGGCGGTTTCATTTTTCGTGTCACGATAGTAGTTAACGCCGTTTGTTTGGACTGTTATGTTGGATGTTATGACAGTAGGGGCTCACATGTTAGTCTCAGTAAAATTTTCTGTGTAAAAAGATCCCCGTGTAAAATTCTACAATGTCCGGTGCGACTGCTTAGTGGTGCTGATTTGGGAGGGAAAGCGTGGGAAGCGTCTTCGCCCTTGGCTCCAAAATACCCGCTATGGTCTTGGTGTGCTGTCGGCCATCGTATATGCGGTCCGCCACATGAATAAGCACAGGCATATGCATGGCCAGCGCGCACAGTCGGGCACAGGGATATGCCCATGCACAGTCACGGCTCGCAAGGCGTTCAGATCTGGCAGTGACTTATGAGAGGTGGGTGTTTCCATCCGTAAGATACATATTGCGAGGTACCCACTAGTTCATGTGTACATATGAGTTTTTACCCAGTACTCCCTCGGTCCGGAAATACTTGTCGGAAAAATGAATAAAAATGGATGTATCTACAACTAAAATACATCTAGATACATTCATTTTTGAGACAAGTGTTTTCGGACAGAGAGAGTACAATTTTCCCATCGTCTTCCAGTCCCACAACATATGTATCAAGATACTCTTGCACGAACACGTAGATACAGGCAACGTTTCGAGTGGCATTTGCAACATGGAAACTTGGGATAGACTGTCATCAATAGTACCTGGCTAACCGTAGTTGTCTAGTTTCTATGAATCAATGCTGGCAGTACATGAATTTAATTTAGTCTATTACATCGCCAACAGACTTCCACATGATAACCTCATGCAGTTTTCAGCTTGACTAAATAATCTTGGAAATCTATTATAAACTCAAAATATATGACATGTTAATAAAAAAGGGTAATATGTTAAAAAAGTAAACAAAGCAAAACATCTAGCAATTGATTCCCCAAGTCAATAATCAGAACAGATATTACAAATAGTATACCTCGGAAGTTAAAATATTCTCATCAATGCAACCATCTAAAATACATAGATCTATATTATTCGTAAATTAAAATTCCTTGAACCTAGCAATATAAATTGTTTGAAAAACATTCGTCGCAGCATCCCCTTCTCACCGCTTCAGCTTTGACGTGGTTAGTGCAAGCAGTCACCGGAATGGTTGGAACATCTAGATTTCACTTCCTATTACCCATTCCATGTTCTTTTCCTTGCATTGCCCTCCACCTCCTTGTGGTCCATTGATGCAACTTATAGGATCAAGTTTCTGCCTCTTCTCTAATCTACACCAGCCAGCAACCATGGTGATGTACTAAAGTAGAGGGCTACTACAGTGTCCCACACCTGATTCACAGTAGAGAGTTGTCTTGATAATGATAAGGCCATAATATTGTCAAGGTTGTTGGCCTACTGGGCCATTAGTTTTTTATGGCGCTGTTTCCTTTTTCAAGGATATGTCATGGAAAGACATACCAGAAACATAGTAAGGAATGACAAGACTGCCAGTATAGCGCTGCATGCGGAAACAACATTAAGCTAGCGGTGTAATCACTATCAGCTACCCTAGCAACCTGTAAGACTGGGAAAGAGAACCTATCATCCCTAATGAGATGTGCCACGCCCCAGTTAGCCCCTTACTCTATAACATGTTTGAGAAATCGGAATTGAACGGACAAACGGCACTATTGAATACGACATCATTTTGATGGGTCAAAAAATCGTTCAGGCCACCAACTTGATACCATTCCACTCATCATTGATACGAGGCGCCCCGTCCAACACTCGACCGACACTTCAGGATGTTGGGGTTTGACTACGGTCGAAAACAAAATGGTGTTGATCATGAATAACTAACATTGCTTGATGAATATTCTTCTATTTTGATTTTTCTATTTAGAATCATCAAATTTACAAGAATTTTTTTATGAATGTACCTTTTTTTGTAGGTTCGATGGTAGAAATATTGTGTCCGATGGAAAACTGCATGACTTAGTACATTAGTTTAACTAAGGTGACAGAAATATTAAGAAAATCAATCATGCATTCATAATTTACTTTATCAGCAAGGGCGCACACCATTGCAATCATCTTCACCAATTCATCGTTAAAATAGGAAAACACACCAAGAGACATGATTTAAACCCTACTCACCTAAATTTTCCTTGAATTATGTATTTATAATGTGGCCCACAAGGTTGCACAATTACAATGCCAATAGAAGTAGTCAGTAATCAAATGTGTCATACTATACCACTGTTGTTTACACTTTGTTGGCCCCAGGAGTGAAGGTATCATTCAGGTTCAAATAAATGCAATGGCTGTAATAAAAATCACACATTTCCACTGTCTATATGTTACAAGTACTTAAAAAGATCTTTGTGGATGCTAAAACATTTTTTTACCATCAACCTGAATAGATATGACATTTCTAAGCGATTTAACTCGGTGTTGATAATTAGTTTCTACACTCTTTGGAGATAGCAGTATTGGTCAGTCTCTTGTTGCATCCTTGTAGACGAAACCCCTACGGTGGATTCAACTAATTTGTACCCCCTCTGTTGCATTCATACCTAGTCAATATTAAAATCTCTAAAAAGACTTTTATTTAGGATGGAGGGAGTATGTAGTACATAAGTTATTTTTTAAAGGAGGAAGACCCCTGGCCTCTGCATCTGGACGATGCATACAGTCACTTTATTAATTATTCACACAAGATCTTACAAAGTAATACAACAACAATACTAAAGCCACCGTCTATGAAACATCTGTCGTTACTCCTATCCAATCGATGAAGGGATGTTGATAGTCTGGGCTAATACCAAACAGACCTCGCAGCCAAACCTAACATCTAAGACCCGAGGTCCCATCCAGGACGCCTGCCGGGCATGGGGCACCCACCGGTCCGACGCACTCCTCAACCAGGACGCCTGCCGGGTATGAGGCCGCCGCAGCCACCTGCCATCAATCTATTTTCAGAGTTGTACTGCTGCATCTACCTTGCCTGGTCTAGCTGTCGTCGACGCCATCACAACGCCAGGCCGCGACACCCTCCTGCGCGAGTCCATCTCCGCGCATCGGACATAGAGTCACCATAGCGTTATGCCGCCAAGATCCGCCGCCATCAAGGAGTGAGATGACGCACCGCTCCACCAAAGATTCCGTCCACTGGTCCCTCGAACCCGTGTACACCTCCAAGAATGACGCCTCCAAGAGATCTAGGGTTTCCCCTGGAGGTAGCAGATAGTGGCCTTGAACTTCTCCTCAGAGATGCTTTGAAGAAAGGAACGCCGCAAATAGCGCCGCCACCGCCGGCTTTGACCTCTAGCCAAAAGCAGGTTTTCACCCGGATCCGTTTGAAGGTCCTCCATCAAGAATCTTGCGCACGGACCGCAGCCATCTCTGACGGGTAGTGGACGAAGAATCCAGACCGCCGCCGCTTGACTGGCTACGACACCACCATGATGACAAGGCCAGCGTCGCCAGGCCCACCACGCCGTCCTATAGCCGACTTCCAGATCTGCGGCCCGCCAAAACCCATCTGGGCACGGCAACGGCCCCGATCTGGGCCGCCGTCATAGTTGCTCCTCCGCCATGGAGATGGCGTCTGCGCAGTCGCCGTCGACGCACTCGCCGCCGATCACCTGCTGCGCCTTGCCGCCAGTGAACCGCCGACCCATGAGCCGCCGCCGCCGCCAGGAGGACACCACCACCTCGCGAGGGGGAAAACCCTGCCGCCGCCGTCACTGGCCAGGCTACGCCGGCATGCACTCAGGCGGAGGCAAGAGGGAGGAGAGGAACGCGGACGCCTAGGGCTAGCGGCGGGGAATCGCCCCCGGGTCACCTAGGGTTGGAGATGCGGGGGTTTGTTTTTCCGTGTTGGTATGTAGTACTTGAGAAAGGAGCAGGAACATAGAGCACGATTGTACGTGCACTAGTT
Source organism: Aegilops longissima (assembly GCA_021605205.1). Taxonomy (NCBI): domain Eukaryota; kingdom Viridiplantae; phylum Streptophyta; class Magnoliopsida; order Poales; family Poaceae; genus Aegilops; species Aegilops longissima. Next base: position 41,208,380 of record CM038682.1, on the reverse strand, counting down.
CAGATTTGGACGTACCCTTTCCAGTTTCCAGTAGGGATTTTATCAGGTGGTTCTAGTTTCTATTGCCGACGGTGCTTTGAAAAACACAATAGTACATTACAGCTGTCAGCTTTCTTTTTAGAAAAGCAGAAAGAACCCCGGCCTCTGCATCTGGACGATGGATGCAGCAACTTTATTAATTGTTTATAGAAGTCCTTACAAAGAAATACAACAGTAATTCTGAAGCCACCATTTAGACAACATCTGTCGTTACTCCTATCCAGTTGATGAAGGGATGCTGATACTCCGGGCCTAATATCACAGACCTCACACTCAAGCCTAACATCTAAGACCCGAGACCCCAACCTAGCCACTTGCCGGGTCTGGGGCACACACTTGTCCGGCGTGCTCTTAGAGGCCGCCGCCGCCAACTGCCACCGCTCCATCTCCAGAACTGTACTGATGCATCAACCTTGCTTGGTCTAGGTATCGTCGACTCCACCATGGCGCCCAACGGCACCTCCTCTCTGCGCTCAAACAGTTGAGCACGTCGCGGTCGCCACTGATACACCTCAGCACCATGCTGCCAAGTACCACCAGTCGACACAGTTTGAAGTCTTTGGAAGATTTATCGTGCGTAGCACCTGCATAAAATTGCTTTCAAAACAGGCTAAATTATGAGAATAAAATTGCTTTGATAATGTATTTTCAATTGATTTTCATGGCACGGAAGAAAAAGATGTTTCATCTGTGGGACCGGCATGCTTTGTGGTTTCTTTCCTCTAGCCAAACACAATATTCTCTTCAACCAGCAAAATCATCGTCATGTCAGTAGGTTATAGTTAAAACACATCATTTTTTAAGCGAGGCTAAGGACCTGTCTTTTTAATTGCTTGAGGAAGAAGGTTTAGACATATATAGCCGAACAAGCGGGGAAGACAAAAGAATTACTCTCGCGTGATTACATGTCTCAAATGGGTGGTTCCCTGGAGAATCGTCCTGATTAATTTTGTCAACGATGACTCCAACAAGGATGGCGGTGTTGTAGAAGTGCCCATGACAGATTGTGTTGACATCGGTGAAGAAGCTCTGACAAGCCAGAGAAGGCTTCGTTGCCTAGCAACGTGGGAAGTGGTTTCCTTGTGTGACATACTCTCTAGTTCAACTCGACATAAAAGGTTGTAACTAACACAATTTACTTAAAATCTTCCAATCCCACAACACACGGAATAAGAGGTTCAGTCTTGTATGCATACTTGAAGCATGTCAATAGACGCCTGAAAAAGGGTGCTACTTGTAATAGTGCTTGTTGTGATCTTTGCAACATGGGAAAATGGGTTAGACCAATGTCATTTATAGTGATCGGGCAACCATAGTTGTCTAGTACTCGCTCCGTCTCCAAAAATGGGCATGCATGTTGTTGCAAACATACCAAGCTCTATTCAAGCCCATCAATCATGTAAGTGGTCACCCACTCAACTCAGCTTGTAATTGCTCCAAATAACAATGAGCCTTGCTTTTGGTGAAAATAGGGAAAAAAATCATGCCCGTTTTAAAATCCGAGGGAGTATCAAGTAGAGTAGTACTGAATCAATGACCACGGTACTTTCACTGACCAAAATATAATGTATTACATCTGCAAATAGGTTTCAACTACTCACGGTATCAAGGGTCCATAAAAATATTGGGACGGGACCTACTTCACTTCTTGTGACTCAATTACAACACCGCCCCGAGTGACGATGGTGTCTCAATCCATCCCTCCCGACAAAAATAAGAACAATAAAAATGGAAGGAGCCGAAAAGCACTATAAAAGCCTGCTAAGTTTGAGCTTCACATATCTCACCAGGTTTTCAATAGGTGATGCTGAAATGTGATGTTTCAAACTGCGTACATGTAAATCATACTTTGTAAATCTAATGGGATTTCGCCTAAAGGCTTAGCCCCGGAGGTACACGCCATTATTCATGCAACTGAGTTCTCGACACTTCAAAGTCTTACCTAAACTGGAACTAGTGTAGGTTGGAATGTTGGATTACAACAACACCTCATCAATGATATGCATAGGTCCAGGCTAGAAAGAAATCATCACAGATGAGTGCAACATAGATGATAGTTTCGTGACGAAGACCGTTCTATATGTATAGGTGATGATTTTAAGCAAGAAACCATTTGGGATGAGTTCGTCATCCGTTATGTGGTATCCATGGAGCGAAGTAGTTGTGTAGTACTGTAATGTGTCGATCGGAGAGGGGCCCGGTCTTGCTGCACCACCTTGGGAGAGGCTCTAACTGCTGACGGTTAGCAAGGGTGAATGAAAAGTCCATAAAACATGGAGAGCACAACAGATGAAGGTGCGGCCGGCTAGTACAAAACAAGCTACTGAAGCACACATTTGGTAAATTTCTTACAAACAGTGACTAGTTCATGACAATTCCATTGTGTACCTTCACTGCACAGTTATTTACTTGTTGATTTGCTTTCCCTCGCATAAAGAATTAGACGAGTTCATTCCTGTGAACTGCTTGATTTGTTGTCTCCTTTTATCTTGCTCAATAGAGCAATCCCTCTAGCAAGACAAAGGTTTGCTGTGCTAATATGTTGTAGTTAAAACTCTTAATGAATGTGTTGCCCACATGTTAAACTAAGCCACCTTGCAATTCTCCATTATTCACAGAAGAATCTCAGCAACTTTGTCGACAGAAAGGCTATCGACACAGACACATCAGATATGCCAGACAAGGCATGGCTTCCTAGCAACAAAGGACGGAGTTCTTTTGTACGAGGTACCCTCTGGTCCCTGCGTGCATATTAATTTTTACCTAGCACAATTTTCCCAATGTCTTCCAATCCCACAACAGATGAATGTGCCAAGATACTCAGATTCTTCCTCTCGCATGAGTTGATAGGTGTAGCATTTGAAGCGGCATTTGCAGCACGGAAACCTAGGTTAGAAGCAATGACATATATAGTGGCTACCAATAGTTGTCCAGTGCCACATCACAGGGCTATGATATGTAAACCATTGATTGCAGTACTTCTATTGTCCATGCATTTAATTTCTTTTATTACATCTCCAGTGGCTTTCCATATGACAACCACCTACGGTCTATCATATACTAAAAACTCAAAATTGTTCAAGCAGGAAAAAATGATGCTAAAGTTTCTGAAAATACAAATCATCGATTCAACAAGTCAATAAATTGTAGCAAATAATTTTTTGCAAATAGTATTCCTTCAATCACAAATATGACATATTTTGGATATTCCAATATAGGCTATATACCGACTGAAATGAGCGAAATAACTTCTAAAATGTGTCTATATACATTCAAATAAGAAAAAGTTAGAACATCTTATTACTTATCTATAAAGGATGCTGGACCACCCGCCTCCTGGCCGTCCATTGGCCAGTGGCGTGCCGCGGGAGCCTCTCGGGAGCGCTCTAGGTCGTCCCATCCGCCTGTACGGCTTGGACTAGGGTGATCCGGCTGGATGGTCCATGATTGGTGGACCGCCCGGCGCATCCGGTCCACCCCTCATTGGGCTAGCGGGTCCTGTGTCGTAGCGTCCTGGCCCCCCACCAGGTTGGTCCTGTCACAACATGGCGCACGACCTGGGTCCTGGCCGCAGCGACGTCTGCCTTTCTGGGCTCTTCATGAGTGAAGAGGAGATCCCAGCCGTCAGTTTTCTGGTGGCTTTCCACGGGGGCCTCTCTGTGTGGCTCATGGCCGTTCGATCTGCCCATATGGATTGGCCCTGGGCCGTTCGGCTGGTGATCTATGACGGCTGGGCCGCAGGACACGCCCTGAGGCCACCGTCATTCTGAGGATTTCAGGGTGCCCCCGCCTGCACGTGAGAGCCTGGTTGGCCCCACCTGCCGTTGTCTTAGTGCCAGCCGTTGGTTCGGTCGCTACGGTCGACATGTCGTCCACCAGTTGTATCGGCTGGCGCGACGGAACCCGTCGTTCACTTGGGTGGGTGTGTCGTGTTCGGCCGTTGGGTTGCATCGGGTTCGAATATGCCGGGTAGGCATGTGCAAACTCGGTGTTCATTGGGATGGGCGGCTCCACTGCGTGCTCACCGGCTTAGGTTGCACCGGGTTCGACCGTGCTAGGTAGCCCTATGTGGACCCGGTGTTCACTAGGGTGTGCGGCTCCACCGGCGTGCTCGGGCGCTTGGCTGTGCCGGGTAGGATCCTGTCGGGTGGGCTATGCGAACTAGTGTTCACCGGGTGGGCGGTTACGCAGCGTGCTTGGGCGCTGGTGTGCATGGGGTGCCGGGATGGCCAATCCCGTACACATTTCCTGCGCTGTTCCCAGGTTGATGGAGGGTCGTTGCTTTCCGGCATTGTTTTGCCGGCCACCTTGGCATGCCTTCGCTGGCCGGTTAGGAGGTTAGTGCGAGTACATTCTCTCACAGCCGACTCCAGTAATGAGTACTTATATGTCCTTTCCTCCGGATGTGTCTTCTTCACGTTGCCTGTTTCATATTGCTCTCCACAGGCTGTGGACGCTCAACATTGCCGGTTGTCTCTCCAGTTGTTAGAGGTTGTTTCCCTTGCCGCTGTTACATCTGCTTCACCATGCTGCGTGATCGAGCCTCCATCTCTTTGTTTGGTGTAGGTACTCTTTAGGCGCCATTGTTCTTGCTTGCGTTCCTCTTCCTTACCATCATTCCTTTTCTTTCTTAGGCGTGCAGGTCTTGAAGTTGCTTTTATCTATCCATGTTTCTTTCTTCCACGAAGTTTTCCTGCCAAGGTATGTCACTTCTCGCTTCATTTCCTAATGTTTATGGTCTTTGTTTGTTTGGCTTTGTTTTGTCTTGTTTGTTTGTAAAATATGCGTGCGCTTCTAAGGTTCGATCGTGATTTTACTACCTGCTTCTTTTGCATGACACTCCGATGCGACCGTGCTGGACGCTTCTGTCCAGCCGCCGGTCAGTGTGAGTTTGAGACAGTTGAGGGCGGCAGAAATGCAAGCTCGGCTGATGGCTGGTTGGCTCTCCTCCGTGCATAAGGTTAAGCCGGACTTGAACGCAGCGGCTTGTAGGTTGACGGCGATAGTTCCGCTGGCATTTTTGTGTGCAGTGATTTGTAACCCATCCCATCGAGGCCATATGTCGCTCTGTTTCCATGAGCCCGGTAATGAGCCCCCACTTCAAGTTTATCCGGTTCATGAAAGGTCCGCCGCAAGAGTTTGAGGTGGAGGATGACGATATGGACGAGTAGTACCTGGAAGACCGTGATGAAGACGAGGAGGAGGAGGAGGAGATGGAGGAGGAGGCCGACAGTCGGCGTCAATAAGCGTCCTCACCAATACAATGGTGCGGGGTCATCGAAGAAGAAAGACTAGCTTGCCTATTTGTTGGTGGTGCATTTGGTCACCCAGTTGGAATGTGTGACGGCCATGGGTCCATCGAGTACATGCAGTGAGCAGCGAAAACAAAAGTTATTCGTCCAATCCCATGCCTATTGCGACTTGTTTAGTTGGGACAACATCCTTTGGCTCCTGGTGAATGCCCTCGCCCATCAGAACCGACTACCTCATCAGACAGGTTGTCGTTCTTAGCCGCTCGAGGTGGCTACTAAGCACGGTTAAGCCTTCTAAACATTCAAAAGCACGTCGGTTGTCTGGATCCCAACGCAGCCCAAAGTCCGGTAGGCATGTAGGCGTGTTTGTTGGACAGTGCGACTGACAACGAGTAGGCATGCCACAAATCGTTAATCTGAACAAAAAGATCACAATTTAGTGAAGCAACCAATAGACAACAAGTTGACTTTCATGCGGCCGGTGTGCCCTTTTCGCCGCTTGCCTGCTTTCAATGGTAGGCCAGCTTCCTGAAGCGAGAGGTCTTGTCTTCTTGGAAAATTGTTACATATTTGTTGTGTTTTGTTTTTTGTATTTTATAAATGTTTAGAAACACAGAGGCAACTCGTGACAATGTTTCAAAATTGTCTTATAGTCATACGCTTAGCCTTTTGAGAGGTATTGTAGTGACAAGTTTGATGAATTGTCTCCGCTTCATGTAAGTATGGACACAAGGACATATTACAAGGACACACCTACCTGGGTTGCACCATTAACTGTGGGAAAGGATGTAGAGTAGCACGTTGGGTGGTTGAAGGCAGTGGAGCAGCTCTCTGGAGTGGCAAAGTCTTATCATCATGGGGTTTTGCACGACATAAGTGAGCAGTGTTGTGAATTGGAGCCAGTGCGTATACTAGATTGGCTCGCTACAGAATCGGGTGTGATGACCTATTACGGAGACATTAGAAACATTTATTCATTAGACACACCAAAGGAGTTGGCTGCACGTGGAGATCAGAGTAGTGGAAAGAGGCGGCAGTTCCCCAACAAATCTCCAGGAGGTGGGGACACTCGGCATACGACAACAATAAGTGCCCCTTCCATGTTGAAGCACCTAGGCGAGTCTCCCTAACCCAGGAGCACGAGAGGCACGTCATCCCAGAAACAATGATGCACGAGAGACCTACGGGCGTTAGGGCAAGGGTGTACGTTGCTAGAGAAGGCTGTGCACTGGATTACTAGACCATTTGTCACACTGGTCCCGTTGAAAACGAGATGGTGCTTATTCATGAACCATGACTACGAGGGCATCTTCATTGTAAGAGGTGTACAAGAGCTGCCTGGCGGTGGGGGGCAATTTTTAGTAGAAGGTGGTTGAACTGGACTACGGAGCATGGTCATGGATCGCTTTGATGGTCCTACTTGATGGTGTCAACTAGGCGACAAGGTCGAATTCTTATTGGTATGTGTATTTTCCATGATGAATGATCCTTACCGACTATGATGCAGAGGAAATTTTAAATTTACGTACTCACGCTTCGGGAGTAGGAGACTTCGTTGCTTGGCATTTTGAGAAGAATGGTACGTTCTCAGTTAAAAGTTCGTATAATTTTGTGATCAGTCTTGCGGGTCTCTACATAGGTATGACCCTTTATTCACCTATTATCATCGAGACTGGCTGCGCGTTCATGGTGTCTTTCCTTTCAAATGAAAACTTTGACAGGTCCCCTCTTGTTGATTTAAAAAGGGAAGCACTCAACATCTCCAAAATGATGCAAAGGGTCAAGTTAGTAAAGATTAGTCGGCAGGCTAATCAGGTGCTTTATGAGGTTGCTAAGTTTAGTTTCCTTAATAAAACATATGGTATTTTGTGTAATAGTGTTCCGCCTGGTGTTGCACTTGCTGTCACGAATTATTGAACGAAATTTGCAGGTACTTAGACCACATGCATCCATTCCCATCTAAAAAGAATCATTTTTTTAATCTTTTAAGCACTTTTTGGAGCAGTTCGAAATAAAGTGATGTGTTGCCCCATGTTCTGAAAATCTGTTTTACAGTCTGGCTCACTCAGGGCCGGCCCTGAGGGTGGGCAGAGAGGGCGGCCGCCCCGGGCCCCCGAGATGTAGGGGCCCCCACCCATGGTGATAATGGGTATGTACGCAGCCAACTAGGCCATGGGCTGGACGTGTAGATGCAGGCAGCGGCTAGCCCACGCACGCAGCCGCTCGTTCCTCAACTCGTCGTTCCCTTTAGTGAGTCATAGCCTCGAAGGCGCGGCTGTTAGTTAGGTTTCCTAATAATTCCATGCTGAGATACAAGATCCAATTGCGAGTTCACATCGCTACGAGGATCACGATCTGCCACCGTGTTCTCATCATGAATTGTTGGGTTATGATCGTGAATCACCGTTTCACCGGCGAACTCCTCTCTCCAATCTCCGGTGTCACCCGCTTATCGCCAAGTGTAGACGTACTGACACACCCCAGTCCACAACTCCAGCTCGCTGAGTGCCCTATCAGACCATCGGCAACGCGGATCCAACTGATATGAGGTATATATACCTTATTTCTATTCTGTATCAGCGAACTAAGTAATTTATTACCTTTACATATGGACGATAGCTTTTACACTTTTCAACTTTTTTCTGTGTATGCTTGTGTTCTTTAATAATGGCTGGCATTCTTCATATGGAGAGTGTTGCAGCGCTGATAGCAAAAACATGGCGATTGATGATAGGTTATTAGCAACATTTTGTTGGTTGTTGTAGGAGATTCCCAGTAGTTAAGGTGGTTAAGGAGTGTAATTACAGAACACACTTGAAAGGAGTACTGAAACGTATGATGTCAAAATCGAAGGGAGAGACCACATATGATATGTTGTTTTTGTTTTACTGTCTTAAGCTGGGATTTTGGTGTGATTCATGACAGAATTTCGATCCTATCAGTCTATGAGTTGCAAACAAAACAATTTTTGAATTGTAGAGCATTGATAATCAAAGGCAATAATTTAATCTTCCTTCATAGATAATCAAATACTTTTGTATATGAAGAGATCTTTTGGTAGTTGAAGTTCATAGATCATATTTTTTTTGGTGAATTAGTAGGGCCCTTCACAAGGTGAATCTGTAAAAGCGTGTGCAAACTAAGGTTCTGCAATTTTGGTTTTGTGGAGTTTCAAATCATCTACTCCTTCCGTTCTACACTAGTGCCAAAAAACGTCTTATATTATGGGACGGAGGGAGTAGTATTTTGAGCTCTTTTTTATCGGTATAATGCCATGGTATATTAGTATCACGAAAATCATAAAATCTCTTGTTTCCACTTCCAATATAAGTACTCGGAAGGAAAATCTTTCTTATAATATGAAAAGGTATACATTTTTACCAAGCATTTGTGAATTCACTGAACTCGATGTTGATGTATTACGTTCTACACTCTTCGATATAGCAGCGCTGGTCACTCTCTTGTTGCATCGTTGTAGAGTTAAATCCTACCATGGATACAAATAATTTGTACGTAGTACTGAAGTAGCAGCAGCATGGAGCACGCGTGTGCACTAGTTCACATTTGGCGGTGATTTCATACAGTAGAGCATGTTTAGATGTTTCGAGGTACCCTTTCCAGTAGGTTTTTTTATCAGGTAGCACTAGTTTCTATCGCTGGCTGTGCTTTGCATAACACAAGTGCACATGACAGCTATCAGCTCCGGCGAACAAATCTTCTGGATTCCGTTTCAGTTCATTTTCTCTTACAACTGATGTCCAAACACGAAGGGCTGCAGTACTGTTTCGAGTAAAATGTGTTCCGTGCTATGAAGCTAGTGCTACTGCTATGATAAAGTCAACCCCATGTCATGTACCACAAGGAGACAAACTTTAGAGGGGAGGTAAGTCAAATCCTGCTGAGCGTAGCAGTGTCTGCTACACACTGTACCACGCACCAGTCGACCTGAAGTCCATCTTCCCAACTTGTTTGACAAAGCCGTGAGTCGGCAGCAGTAGAAAGGAAATATTCTACTAGCAGAAACAACCGTGGCTTAGTAGCTAAGTAAGTACTCCCTCCGTCCCATAATATAACAGCGTCTTTTACACTACACTAGTGTAAAAAACGCTCTTATATTATGGGACGGAGGGAGTAGCATATAAGGTCAGCAGTGACGTAATTCACTTGTTTGACGTCAGCCTATGCGTAGTATAGTCGGTTCATTGCACTATATATAGGGCCGATGCCCATTGTTGTAAGCCAGGCCATTTCTTTTCCAATCAATACAAGGCAGCAATCCATTTTAGTTTCCTCCTCTGCTGGTGAGTGTACCAGCTTCACAACTAGTGTATGTGAGAGCAGAACTAATGAGTGTGTGCTCTGCTAGGTTACACTAGCTGTAGTTTGGTTGATCCTTGACAACTAGCTACTCGCTAGTCGGGCTAACAATTTGTAGCTAACACAGTTTTCCCAATGTCTTCCACTCCCACTGCCATCCACACGCTCACAATCTTGCATGCACACTGTGGAAGAAGTACGTAGATTGAGGCTGGTATAAAAGGGTGCCACTTGCAATAAGCATGTTGTGGCCTTTGTGAATTAGGACACTAGGTTAGAAGCAATGACATTTATAGGCTCAGCCAACAGTAATAACTAGTACTATATCTTTCGAGAACGGTGTTTTGGCTCCTAGGTGCATATGCACCATTATCGAATACATATTTCAAAAAGTTAAAAAATTAGGAACAAAAATCCCGCGTGTATATCCGGACATTTTATGTGCGTGTACAAGGTTTTGGTGAAAAACGACGTTTTTTGTGGCTTGTGTAAAAAAGACAATTTTTGATGCTTCATTCTAACTATTCACGAGGCATTTCTTTAACTTTTTTACAGAAGCCACAAAAAACGTCGTTTTTCACCGAAACCTTGTGCACGCGCATAAAATGCCCGGATATACACGTGGGATTTTTGTTCCGAATTTTTTAACTTTTCGAAATGTGTATTTCAACAATGGGTGCATATGCACTTAGGAGCCAAAGGCAATTACCGATATCTTTCTTTTTTGAGTGATCTAGTACCATATCTTTGAATCAATATTCGCGGTACTTCCGTTTACTAGGAATCTAATTTGCTCCATTTGCATCCCCGCCAATCAGTTTCATTGTTAAGAAATAATCTTGGAAATTGCCACAACATTACGTGTTTATTATTTGGATCCTTGCATCCAAATAATTTTCACGTAGTACTGGAGTAAGTTGCAGCACATGGAGCACAATTGTGCACTAGTTGAGATTTGGCGGTGATTTTCGAGAGTTGAACATGCAGGGATTATTATCAGGTAGAACTAGTTTCTATCGTTTACTGTGCTTTGCAAAACACAAGTGTACATGATACCTAATAGCTTTGTCGAACAAATCAGTTCGTTGTCTCGTACAACAGATCTCAAAATGGAACAACTGCAATGCTGTTTCGAGTATGATGTATTGCTTCTGATTCAGTCAACCTGGAGACAGAGTATAGAGGAAATCGAGTCAAACCCTACACTGTGCTTAGCATCATCAGCTGCAGCATTTGCTACGTAGTACTGTATAACGCATTAATGCTCCTCTCTGTGCCTCTTTCCAACTTTTTGTCACTGCAGGTTCCGACTCGCAGGTGTCGTGGTCTGGCTGCAGACGTCTATGACTAATGTCGGCACAACATGAAATGAGAGGTTCTGGTTGCTGACTTCCGACGGTTACTTAGGGTGAACGAAAAGTCCACATAACGTGGAGTGCACAACTATTGAAGTCCACGTAACGTGGTTCTGAATGCTCCTCTATGTGCCTCTTTCCAATGGGAGATTGTTTTGAAATTGGTGTAAATGCTCCTAACATGCCAGGGAAGGCATGGTTGGGTAGCAACCTACGAAATGGGTTCCTCATGTGAGATACTCACTAGTTCAACACCACAAACATGTTTTGTAAATTGTAATGAACACAATTTTCCTAATACCTTCCACTCTCACAACATATGCAACAAGACGTTCAGTTTGTATGCATACTTGGAAGCACATTGATAGACACCTGAAAAAGGGTGCTAGTTGTAATAGTACTTGATGTGATCACCGCGGCACGAAAAAATGGGTTAGAACCAATGTCATTTATAGTGCTCGGGCAGCAGTAGCAGTTTAGTACTCCCTCCGATTCCCAAAAAGGGGCTTGCATGTTGTTGGACGCATACCAAGGTCTATTCAGGCCCACATATCATATAAGTGTTTACCCACTCAAGTCAGCTTGTTATTGCTCCAAATAACCATGTGCCATGCCTTTGGAGAAAAGAAAGAAAAAACCCTTATTTCTGAGATCGGATGGAGTAGCACGTAGAATAGTACTGAATCAATGATCACAATACGTCCACTGACCAAAATTTAATTTATTATATCTGCAATATGTTTCAGCTACTAACAGTTTCGAGGGTGAATCAAACATATCAAGGGTCCATCAAAATATATGGACGGAACCTACTTCGCTTTTTGTTTTGACTCATTTATGAAACCGCCCATGTGACGGTAGTGTCTCGATGCATCTCTCTCGGTGCAACATAAGAAGAAAAACGGAACGAGCCGCAAAGCACAATAAAAGCCTGCTAAGTTTGAGCTTCACATATCTCACCAGGTTTTGAATCGGCGACCCAAAAGTCTGATGTTTTTCTAACGGCTAAGGGCATACATGTAAATCATTATTTATAAAGCTAATGGGGTTGGTAGCAAAACCACTACTTTTTCCTAATTCACAAAAGTGACAAGTGTCAGGATTTCACTTGAAGGCTTAGGCGTGGGGGTGCACGCCAGTATTCATGCAACTAAATTCTCGACACTTCAAAGCCTTAATTTAGCTGAAACTAGAATAGGTTGGATCACAACGACACCTCTTCAATGATAGGTATATAACCGGGCTAGAAGATAATCATCACAAATGAGTGCATCATAGATGATAGTTTTGTGATGAAGACTGTTGTATACATATAAGTGATGATTTGTTGCAAGAAGCTATTTGGAATGAGTTCCTCGGCTGTTACATGGTATCCTCAGCGGTGTGGAGTACTGCACCACGTCGATCGGAGAGGAGCCCAGTCTTGCTGGACAACCCTTGCATGCAGAGGAAATTTCTACTGACGTGGGTACGCACTAACTTCCATGAAGCAGTGGTTCATGACACTGGAACATGCATGTTTCACTCTAAAATTTGTTGCAGGATTGTTATCAGGCACTACTAGAATTCCACTCGTTGCCGGGTTTCCTGGGAACTCGGCAGAGCACGGAATCAACTCGGCGATGTCTTCACCAAGTTCCAAACTGGGTGAACTGGACTCGGATGTACATGGGCCGACAATCATTAAGTTTGTCGATTTCTTTCTACCGGAAACTCGGAAAAATATTTAAATAATATTTGCCGAGCTTTGCCTGGTCAAGAATGTGGCGGACCACACCGACAGGCAGGGCGGGGCATTAACAAAAATGCAACATGGCACTAAGCTCTGCCAAGTTCTAGTGAAACTCAGCAGAACCCTGTCGAGTAAGACCCCAACACGTGACACTGCCTCATTGGTCGATGCCACATTTTCCGAGCGCACATCGAATGAAACTGGGCAAATATTTTGCTGAGTTCGGCACTCAAAGAACATCTCTTGAGTACGAACACGCTGCATGGCACTGCCTCATTGCCCAGTACTAAGTTTTGCCACGTTGTTCTACACTTAACTCAGTAGATGTTTGCATTTTGCCGAGTTTGGTACTCGGCGAAGGTTGACAGTGGGCTACAGCCGAACCAACATTTGCCGAGTTCTTAGCTCGGCATAGTAATTTTACGTGGACTAGTACGAAAATGAATCTGCACCGACTTGCATGGTAATACATCGCACGAGGACAGACAGAGGGTCGTTCACATATGCATTGACAGTTCAAGCTACCATTTCCTGCAGGAGTAACATTTGACGGTTCGAGCCGCGGGTGAATGAGAAGCAGGTGTGGAGTACTGCACAGCGATCCGAGAGGAGCCTGTTCTTGCTGTAGTACCATCCTAGCACGCAGAGGAATAACTGCCGTGCATATGGATCCGAGTAATCCGTACTTACTCCGGTAAGGAGCAGCAGCAGCATGGGCATGCACAAACTTGCATGGTACAGTGAACGGCGATGACAGCTGCTTCAGAATCGGCAATGACATTTGAGGCATGCATGTTTCAGTCATCGTGATACATGGTGCTAGTTACACTCTAATTCATGTGTATATAGGAGTTTTTACCTAGTACAATTTTCCCAACGTCTACCAATCCCATAACACATGTATCAAGATACCGTGGCATGAACACATTGATAGAGGCAATGTTTCTCGTGGCATCTGCAACTCGGAATCCTGAGTGAAAAGCAAGGCCATTTATAGTATCCAGATAGCCGTGGACCATGGTTGTCTATTACCGCTTCATGCGGCAATAATCAATGAATCAATGGTAGCAGTACCTGTATTGCCCATGAGTTTAAATTACTCTATTGCATCTCCAAGGGGTTTCACGTGATAACCACGTGCAGTTTTCAGGTTGACAAAGTACTCATAGAAATCTATTATGTACTCAAAATACATGGCAGGTTAATAAGACAAGAAGAGAAACGTGTGAAACAACTAACAAAGAAAAACTCCTAACAATTGATGTAATAAGTCAATAATCATAGTAGTTATAAATAGTATAAGTCAGAAGTTGAAACATTCTCATCAGTTCCACGATCTAAAATACATTGGTCTGCACTCTAATCCTAAATCAAATTTACTTCGAGCTGGCAATCTCATAAAAAATGAAAAATCTTCATCGCAGCATCTCCCTCTTAGAGTAAATAACAAAAAATATCAGAATTGACATTAGGGTAGAAAAAACTACCGATTTTTTTCTTTGCTGATAACTACCACTTTTTCCTATTCTCTCGTCAGAAAACACTGATGATTCTCTTGGTTTAGTTTAAGCGTGATTATGATCCTCAAATCTGCTAGTAATAAATAAATGCTAACTTAGCATCAGTACGTGGTTAATGAACTGTGATGCATCCCCAGAAAAAATAAACAAAGTATGGCGTAGAGTCACCATAGCGTTATGCCGCCAAGATCCGCCGCCATCAAGGAGTGAGATGACGCACCGCTCCACCAAAGATTCCGTCCACTGGTCCCTCGAACCCGTGTACACCTCCAAGAATGACGCCTCCAAGAGATCTAGGGTTTTCCCTGGAGGTAGCAGATAGTGGCCTTGAACTTCTCCTCAGAAATGCTTTGAAGAAAGGAACGCCGCAAATAGCGCCGCCACCGCCGGCTTTGACCTCTAGCCAAAAGCAGGTTTTCACCCGGATCCGTTTGAAGGTCCTCCATCAAGAATCTTGCGCACGGACCGCAGCCATCTCTGACGGGTAGTGGACGAAGAATCCAGACCGCCGCCGCTTGACTGGCTACGACACCACCATGATGACAAGGCCAGCGTCGCCAGGCCCACCACGCCGTCCTATAGCCGACTTCCAGATCTGCGGCCCGCCAAAACCCATCTGGGCACGGCAACGGCCCCGATCTGGGCCGCCGTCATAGTTGCTCCTCCGCCATGGAGATGGCGTCTGCGCAGTCGCCGTCGACGCACTCGCCGCCGATCACCTGCTGCGCCTTGCCGCCAGTGAACCGCCGACCCATGAGCCGCCGCCGCCACCAGGAGGACACCACCACCTCGCGAGGGGGAAAACCCTGCCACCGCCGTCACTGGCCAGGCTACGCCGGCATGCACTCAGGCGGAGGCAAGAGGGAGGAGAGGAACGCGGACGCCTAGGGCTAGCGGCGGGGAATCGCCCCCGGGTCACCTAGGGTTGGAGATGCGGGGGTTTGTTTTTCCGTGTTGGTATGTAGTACTTGAGAAAGGAGCAGGAACATAGAGCACGATTGTACGTGCACTAGTTCAGATTTGGACGTACCCTTTCCAGTTTCCAGTAGGGATTTTATCAGGTGGTTCTAGTTTCTATTGCCGACGGTGCTTTGAAAAACACAATAGTACATTACAGCTGTCAGCTTTCTTTTTAGAAAAGCAAAAGAACCCGGCCTCTGCATCGGGACGATGGATGCAGCAACTTTATTAATTGTTTATAGAAGTCCTTACAAAGAAATACAACAGTAATTCTGAAGCCACCATTTAGACAACATCATGTCGTTACTCCTATCCAGTTGATGAAGGGATGCTGATACTCCGGCCTAATATCACAGACCTCACACTCAAGCCTAACATCTAAGACCGAGGCCCCAACCTAGCCACTTGCGGGTGCAGGGCACACACTTGTCCGGCGTGCTCTTAGAGGCCGCCGCCAACCGCCACCGCTCCATCTCCGAAACTGTCTTGATGCATCAACCTTGCTTGGTCTAGGTATCGTCGACTCCACCATGGCGCCTAACGGCACCTCCTCTCTGCGCTCAAACAGTTGAGCACGTCGCGGTCGCCACTGATACACCTCAGCACCATGCTGCCAAGTACCACCAGTCGACACAGTTTGAAGTCTTTGGAAGATTTATCGTGCGTAGCACCTGCATAAAATTGCTTTCAAAACAGGCTAAATTATGAGAATAAAATTGCTTTGATAATGTATTTTCAATTGATTTTCATGGCACGGAAGAAAAAGATGTTTCATCTGTGGGACCGGCATGCTTTGTGGTTTCTTTCCTCTAGCCAAACACAATATTCTCTTCAACCAGCAAATCAGTAGGTTATAGTTAAAACACATCATTTTTTAAGCGAGGCTAAGGACCCGTCTTTTTAATTGCTTGAGGAAGAAGGTTTAGACATATATAGCCGAACAAGCGGGGAAGACAAAAGAATTACTCTCGCGTGATTACATGTTTCAAATGGGTGGTTCCCTGGAGAATCGTCCTGATTAATTTTGTCAACGATGACTCCAACAAGGATGGCGGTGTTGTAGAAGTGCCCATGACAGATTGTGTTGACATCGGTGAAGAAGCTCTGACAAGCCAGAGAAGGCTTCGTTGCCTAGCAACGTGGGAAGTGGATTCCTTGTGTGACATACTCTCTAGTTCAACTCGACATAAAAGGTTGTAACTAACACAATTTACTTAAAATCTTCCAATCCCACAACACACGGAATAAGAGGTTCAGTCTTGTATGCATACTTGAAGCATGTCAATAGACG
Source organism: Aegilops longissima (assembly GCA_021605205.1). Lineage (NCBI taxonomy): Eukaryota > Viridiplantae > Streptophyta > Magnoliopsida > Poales > Poaceae > Aegilops > Aegilops longissima. The sequence goes on along the minus strand of CM038682.1, from coordinate 41,191,914 downwards.
CTTTGAAAAAGGGTGCTACTTGTAATAGTGCTTGTTGTGATCTTTGCAACATGGGAAAATGGGTTAGACCAATGTCATTTATAGTGATCGGGCAACCATAGTTGTCTAGTACTCGCTCCGTCTCCAAAAATGGGCATGCATGTTGTTGCAAACATACCAAGCTCTATTCAAGCCCATCAATCATGTAAGTGGTCACCCACTCAACTCAGCTTGTAATTGCTCCAAATAACAATGAGCCTTGCTTTTGGTGAAAATAGGGAAAAAAATCATGCCCGTTTTAAAATCCGAGGGAGTATCAAGTAGAGTAGTACTGAATCAATGACCACGGTACTTTCACTGACCAAAATATAATGTATTACATCTGCAAATAGGTTTCAACTACTCACGGTATCAAGGGTCCATAAAAATATTGGGACGGGACCTACTTCACTTCTTGTGACTCAATTACAACACCGCCCCGAGTGACGATGGTGTCTCAATCCATCCCTCCCGACAAAAATAAGAACAATAAAAATGGAAGGAGCCGAAAAGCACTATAAAAGCCTGCTAAGTTTGAGCTTCACATATCTCACCAGGTTTTCAATAGGTGATGCTGAAATGTGATGTTTCAAACTGCGTACATGTAAATCATACTTTGTAAATCTAATGGGATTTCGCCTAAAGGCTTAGCCCCGGAGGTACACGCCATTATTCATGCAACTGAGTTCTCGACACTTCAAAGTCTTACCTAAACTGGAACTAGTGTAGGTTGGAATGTTGGATTACAACGACACCTCATCAATGATATGCATAGGTCCAGGCTAGAAAGAAATCATCACAGATGAGTGCAACATAGATGATAGTTTCGTGACGAAGACCGTTCTATATGTATAGGTGATGATTTTAAGCAAGAAACCATTTGGGATGAGTTCGTCATCCGTTATGTGGTATCCATGGAGCGAAGTAGTTGTGTAGTACTGTAATGTGTCGATCGGAGAGGGGCCCGGTCTTGCTGCACCACCTTGGGAGAGGCTCTAACTGCTGACGGTTAGCAAGGGTGAATGAAAAGTCCATAAAACATGGAGAGCACAACAGATGAAGGTGCCGGCCGGCTAGTACAAAACAAGCTACTGAAGCACACATTTCGGTAAATTTCTTACAAACAGTGACTAGTTCATGACAATTCCATTGTGTACCTTCACTGCACAGTTATTTACTTGTTGATTTGCTTTCCCTCGCATAAAGAATTAGACGAGTTCATTCCTGTGAACTGCTTGATTTGTTGTCTCCTTTTATCTTGCTCAATAGAGCAATCCCTCTAGCAAGACAAAGGTTTGCTGTGCTAATATGTTGTAGTTAAAACTCTTAATGAATGTGTTGCCCACATGTTAAACTAAGCCACCTTGCAATTCTCCATTATTCACGAAGAATCTCAGCAACTTTGTCGACGTAAAGGCTATCGACACGACACATCAGATATGCCGACAAGGCATGGCTTCCTAGCAACAAAGGACGGAGTTCTTTTATACGAGGTACCCTCTGGTCCCTCGTGCATATTAATTTTACCTAGCACAATTTTCCCAATGTCTTCCAATCCCACAACAGATGAATGTGCCAAGATACTCAGATTCTTCCTCTCGCATGAGTTGATAGGTGTAGCATTTGAAGCGGCATTTGCAGCACGGAAACCTAGGTTAGAAGCAATGACATATATAGTGGCTACCAATAGTTGTCCAGTGCCACATCACAGGGCTATGATATGTAAACCATTGATTGCAGTACTTCTATTGTCCATGCATTTAATTTCTTTTATTACATCTCCAGTGGCTTTCCATATGACAACCACCTACGGTCTATCATATACTAAAAACTCAAAATTGTTCAAGCAGGAAAAAATGATGCTAAAGTTTCTGAAAATACAAATCATCGATTCAACAAGTCAATAAATTGTAGCAAATAATTTTTTGCAAATAGTATTCCCTTCAATCACAAATATGACATATTTTGGATATTCCAATATAGGCTATATACCGACTGAAATGAGCGAAATAACTTCTAAAATGTGTCTATATACATTCAAATAAGAAAAAAGTTAGAACATCTTATTACTTATCTATAAAGGATGCTGGACCACCCGCCTCCTGGCCGTCCATTGGCCAGTGGCGTGCCGCGGGAGCCTCTCGGGAGCGCTCTAGGTCGTCCCATCCGCCTGTACGGCTCGGACTAGGGTGATCCGGCTGGATGGTCGATGATTGGTGGACCGCCCAGCGCATCCGGTCCACCCCTCATTGGGCTAGCGGGTCCTGTGTCGTAGCGTCCTGGCCCCCCACCAGGTTGGTCCTGTCACAACATGGCGCACGACCTGGGTCCTGGCCGCAGCGACGTCTGCCTTTCTCGGCTCTTCATGAGTGAAGAGGAGATCCCAGCCGTCAGTTTTCTGGTGGCTTTCCACGGGGGCCTCTCTGTGTGGCTCATGGCCGTTCGATCTGCCCATATGGATTGGCCCTGGGCCGTTCGGCTGGTGATCTATGACGGGTGGGCCGCAGGACACGCCCTGAGGCCACCGTCATTCTGAGGATTTCAGGGTGCCCTCGCCTGCACGTGAGAGCCTGGTTGGACCCACCTGTCGTTGTCTTAGTGCCAGCCGTTGGTTCGGTCGCTACGGTCGACATGCCGTCCACTAGTTGTATCGGCTGGCGCGACGGAACCCGTCGTTCACTTGGGTGGGTGTGTCGTGTTCGGCCGTTGGGTTGCATCGGGTTCGAATATGCCGGGTAGGCATGTGCAAACTCGGTGTTCATTGGGATGGGCGGCTCCACTGCGTGCTCACCGGCTTAGGTTGCACCGGGTTCGACCGTGCTAGGTAGCCCTATGTGGACCCGGTGTTCACTAGGGTGTGCGGCTCCACCGGCGTGCTCGGGCGCTTGGCTGTGCCGGGTAGGATCCTGCCGGGTGGGCTATGCGAACTAGTGTTCACCGGGTGGGCGGTTACGCAGCGTGCTTGGGCGCTGGTGTGCATGGGGTGCCGGGATGGCCAATCCCGTACACATTTCCTGCGTTGTTCCCAGTTGATGGAGGTCGTTGCTTTCCGGCATTGTTTTGCCGCCACCTTGGCATGCCTTCGCTGGCGGTTAGGAGGTTAGTCTTGAGTACATTCTCTCACAGCCGACTCGAGTAATGAGTACTTATATGTCCTTTCCTCCGGATGTGTCTTCTTCACGTTGCTGTTTCATATTGCTCTCCACAGCTGTGGACACTCAACATTGCCGGTTGTCTCTCCAGTTGTTAGAGGTTGTTTCCCTTGCCGCTGTTACATCTGCTTCACCATGCTGCGTGATCGAGCCTCCATCTCTTTGTTTGGTGTAGGTACTCTTTAGGCGCCATTGTTCTTGCTTGCGTTCCTCTTCCTTACCATCATTCCTTTTCTTTCTTAGGCGTGCAGGTCTTGAAGTTGCTTTTATCTATCCATGTTTCTTTCTTCCACGAAGTTTTCCTGCCAAGGTATGTCACTTCTTGCTTCATTTCCTAATGTTTATGGTCTTTGTTTGTTTGGCTTTGTTTTGTCTTGTTTGTTTGTAAAATATGCGTGCGCTTCTAAGGTTCGATCGTGATTTTACTACCAGCTTCTTCTGCATGACACTCCGACGCGACCGTGCTGGACGCTTCTGTCCAGCCGCCGGTCAGTGTGAGTTTGAGACAGTTGAGGGCGGCAGAAATGCAAGCTCGGCTGATGGCTGGTTGGCTCTCCTCCGTGCATAAGGTTAAGCCGGACTTGAACGCAGCGGCTTGTAGGTTGACGGCGATAGTTCCGCTGGCATCTTTGTGTGCAGTGATTTGTAACCCATCCCATCAAGGCCATATGTCGCTCTGTTTCCATGAGCCCGGTAATGAGCCCCCACTTCAAGTTTATCCGGTTCATGAAAGGTCCGCCGCAAGAGTTCGAGGTGGAGGATGACGATATGGACGAGTAGTACCTGGAAGACCGTGATGAAGACGAGGAGGAGGAGGAGGAGATGGAGGAGGAGGCCGACAGTCGGCGTCAATAAGCGTCCTCACCAATACAATGGTGCGGGGTCATCGAAGAAGAAAGACTAGCTTGCCTATTTGTTGGTGGTGCATTTGGTCACCCAGTTGGAATGTGTGACGGCCATGGGTCCATCGAGTACATGCAGTGAGCAGCGAAAACAAAAGTTATTCGTCCAATCCCATGCCTATTGCGACTTGTTTAGTTGGGACAACATCCTTTGGCTCCTGGTGAATGCCCTCGCCCATCAGAACCGACTACCTCATCAGACAGGTTGTCGTTCTTAGCCGCTCGGGGTGGCTACTAAGCACGGTTAAGCCTTCTAAACATTCAAAAGCACGTCGGTTGTCTGGATCCCGACGCAGCCCAAAGTCCGGTAGGCATGTAGGCGTGTTTGTTGGACAGTGCGACTGACAACGAGTAGGCATGCCACAAATCGTTAATCTGAACAAAAAGATCACAATTTAGTGAAGCAACCAATAGACAACAAGTTCACTTTCATGTGGCCGGTGTGCCCTTTTCGCCGCTTGCCTGCTTTCAATGGTAGGCCAGCTTCCTGAATCGAGAGGTCTTGTCTTCTTGGAAAATTGTTACATATTTGTTGTGTTTTGTTTTTTGTATTTTATAAATGTTTAGAAACACAGAGGCAACTCGTGACAATGTTTCAAAATTGTCTTATAGTCATACGCTTAGCCTTTTGAGAGGTATTGTAGTGACAAGTTTGATGAATTGTCTCCGCTTCATGTAAGTATGGACACAAGGACATATTACAAGGACACACCTACCTGGGTTGCACCATTAACTGTGGGAAAGGATGTAGAGTAGCACGTTGGGTGGTTGAAGGCAGTGGAGCAGCTCTCTGGAGTGGCAAAGTCTTATCATCATGGGGTTTTCCATGACATAAGTGAGCAGTGTTGTGAATTGGAGCCAGTGCGTATACTAGATTGGCTCGCTACAGAATCGGGTGTGATGACCTATTACGGAGACATTAGAAACATTTATTCATTAGACACACCAAAGGAGTTGGCTACACGTGGAGATCAGAGTAGTGGAAAGAGGCGGCAGTTCCCCAACAAATCTCCAGGAGGTGGGGACACTCGGCATACGACAACAATAAGTGCCCCTTCCATGTTGAAGCACCTAGGCGAGTCTCCCTAACCCAGGAGCACAAGAGGCACGTCATCCCAGAAACAATGATGCACGAGAGACCTACGGGCGTTAGGGCAAGGGTGTACGTTGCCAGAGAAGGCTGTGCACTGGATTACTAGACCATTTGTCACACTGGTCCCGTTGAAAACGAGATGGTGCTTATTCATGAACCATGACTACGAGGGCATCTTCATTGTAAGAGGTGTACAAGAGCTGCCTGGCGGTGGGGGGCAATTTTTAGTAGAAGGTGGTTGAACTGGACTACGGAGCATGGTCATGGATCGCTTTGATGGTCCTACTTGATGGTGTCAACTAGGCGACAAGGTCGAATTCTTATTGGTATGTGTATTTTCCATGATGAATGATCCTTACCGACTATGATGCAGAGGAAATTTTAAATTTACGTACTCACGCTTCGGGAGTAGGAGACTTCGTTGCTTGGCATTTTTTGAGAAGAATGGTACGTTCTCAGTTAAAAGTTCGTATAATTTTGTGATCAGTCTTGCGGGTCTCTACATAGGTATGACCCTTTATTCACCTATTATCATCGAGACTGGCTGCGCGTTCATGGTGTCTTTCCTTTCAAATGAAAACTTTGACAGGTCCCCTCTTGTTGATTTAAAAAGGGAAGCACTCAACATCTCCAAAATGATGCAAAGGGTCAAGTTAGTAAAGATTAGTCGGCAGGCTAATCAGGTGGCACATGAGGTTGCTAAGTTTAGTTTCCTTAATAAAACATATGGTATTTTGTGTAATAGTGTTCCGCCTGGTGTCGCACTTGCTGTCACGAATTATTGAACGAAATTTGCAGGTACTTAGACCACATGCATCCATTCTCATCTAAAAAGAATCCTTTTTTTAATCTTTTAAGCACTTTTTGGAGCAGTTCGAAATAAAGTGATGTGTTGCCCCATGTTCTGAAAATCTGTTTTACAGTCTGGCTCACTCGGGGCCGGCCCTGAGGGTGGGCAGAGAGGGCGGCCGCCCCGGGCCCCCGAGATGTAGGGGCCCCCACCCATGGTGATAATGGGTATGTACGCAGCCAACTAGGCCATGGGCTGGACGTGTAGATGCAGGCAGCGGCTAGCCCACGCACGCAGCCGCTCGTTCCTCAACTCGTCGTTCCCTTTAGTGAGTCATAGCCTCGAAGCGCGGCTGTTAGTTAGGTTTCCTAATAATTCCATGCTGAGATACAAGATCCAATTGCGAGTTCACATCGCTACGAGGATCACGATCTGCCACCGTGTTCTCATCATGAATTGTTGGGTTATGATCGTGAATCACCGTTTCACCGGCGAACTCCTCTCTCCAATCTCCGGTGTCACCCGCTTATCGCCAAGTGTAGACGTACTGACACACCCCAGTCCACAACTCCAGCTCGCTGAGTGCCCTATCAGACCATCGGCAACGCGGATCCAACTGATATGAGGTATATATACCTTATTTCTATTCTGTATCAGCGAACTAAGTAATTTATTACCTTTACATATGGACGCATAGCTTTTACACTTTTCAACTTTTTTCTGTGTATGCTTGTGTTCTTTAATAATGGCTGGCATTCTTCATATGGAGAGTGTTGCAGCGCTGATAGCAAAAACATGGCGATTGATGATAGGTTATTAGCAACATTTTGTTGGTTGTTGTAGGAGATTCCCAGTAGTTAAGGTGGTTAAGGAGTGTAATTACAGAACACACTTGAAAGGAGTACTGAAACGTATGATGTCAAAATCGAAGGGAGAGACCACATATGATATGTTGTTTTGTTTTACTGTCTTAAGCTGGGATTTTGGTGTGATTCATGACAGAATTTCGATCCTATCAGTCTATGAGTTGCAAACAAAACAATTTTTGAATTGTAGAGCATTGATAATCAAAGGCAATAATTTAATCTTCCTTCATAGATAATCAAATACTTTTGTATATGAAGAGATCTTTTGGTAGTTGAAGTTCATAGATCATATATTTTTTTGGTGAATTAGTAGGGCCCTTCACAAGGTGAATCTGTAAAAGCGTGTGCAAACTAAGGTTCTGCAATTTTGGTTTTGTGGAGTTTCAAATCATCTACTCCTTCCGTTCTACACTAGTGCCAAAAAACGTCTTATATTATGGGACGGAGGGAGTAGTATTTTGAGCTCTTTTTTATCGGTATAATGCCATGGTATATTAGTATCACGAAAATCATAAAATCTCTTGTTTCCACTTCCAATATAAGTACTCGGAAGGAAAATCTTTCTTATAATATGAAAAGGTATACATTTTTACCAAGCATTTGTGAATTCACTGAACTTGATATTGATGTATTACGTTCTACACTCTTCGATATAGCAGCGCTGGTCACTCTCTTGTTGCATCATTGTAGAGTTAAATCCTACCATGGATACAAATAATTTGTACGTAGTACTGAAGTAGCAGCAGCATGGAGCACGCGTGTGCACTAGTTCACATTTGGCGGTGATTTCATACAGTAGAGCATGTTTAGATGTTTCGAGGTACCCTTTCCAGTAGGTTTTTTTATCAGGTAGCACTAGTTTCTATCGCTGGCTGTGCTTTGCATAACACAAGTGCACATGACAGCTATCAGCTCCGCGAACAAATCTTCGGATTCCGTTTCAGTTCATTTTCTCTTACAGCTGATGTCCAAACACGAAGGGCTGCAGTACTGTTTGAGTAAAATGTGTTCCGTGCTATGAAGCTAGTGCTACTGCTATGATAAAGTCAATCCCATGTCATGTACCACAAGGAGACAAACTTTAGAGGGAGGTAAGTCAAATCCTGCTGAGCGTGGCAGTGTCGCTACACACTATACCACGCACCAATCGACCTGAAGTCCATCTTCCCAACTTGTTTGACAAAGCCGTGAGTCGGCAGCAGTAGAAAGGAAATATTCTACTAGCAGAAACAACCGTGGCTTAGTAGCTAAGTAAGTACTCCCTCCGTCCCATAGTATAACAGCGTCTTTTACACTACACTAGTGTAAAAAACGCTCTTATATTATGGGACGGAGGGAGTAGCATATACGGTCAGCAGTGACGTAATTCACTTGTTTGACGTCAGCCTATGCGTAGTATAGTCGGTTCATTGCACTATATATAGGGCCGATGCCCATCGTTGTAAGCCAGGCCATTTCTTTTCCAATCAATACAAGGCAGCAATCCATTTTAGTTTCCTCCTCTGCTGGTGAGTGTACCAGCTTCACAACTAGTGTATGTGAGAGCAGAACTAGTGAGTGTGTGCTCTGCTAGGTTACACTAGCTGTAGTTTGGTTGATCCTTGACAACTAGCTACTCGCTAGTCGGGCTAACAATTTGTAGCTAACACAGTTTTCCCAATGTCTTCCACTCCCACTGCCATCCACACGCTCACAATCTTGCATGCACACTGTGGAAGAAGTACGTAGATTGAGGCTGGTATAAAAGGTGCCACTTGCAATAAGCATGTTGTGGCCTTTGTGAATTAGGACACTAGGTTAGAAGCAATGACATTTATAGGCTCAGCCAACAGTAATAACTAGTACTATATCTTTCGAGAACGGTGTTTTGGCTCCTAGGTGCATATGCACCCATTATCGAAATACATATTTCAAAAAGTTAAAAAATTAGGAACAAAAATCCCGCGTGTATATCCGGACATTTTATGTGCGTGTACAAGGTTTCGGTGAAAAACGACGTTTTTTGTGGCTTGTGTAAAAAAGACAATTTTTGATGCTTCATTCTAACTATTCATGAGGCATTTCTTTAACTTTTTTACAGAAGCCACAAAAAACGTCGTTTTTCACCGAAACCTTGTGCGCGCATAAAATGCCGGATATACACGGGATTTTGTTCAATTTTTAACTTTTCGAAATGTGTATTTCAACAATGGGTGCATATGCACTTAGGAGCCAAAGGCAATTACCGATATCTTTCTTTTTTGAGTGATCTAGTACCATATCTTTGAATCAATATTCGCGGTACTTCCGTTTACTAGGAATCTAATTTGCTCCATTTGCATCCCCGCCAATCAGTTTCATTGTTAAGAAATAATCTTGGAAATTGCCACAACATTACGTGTTTATTATTTGGATCCTTGCATCCAAATAATTTTCACGTAGTACTGGAGTAAGTTGCAGCAGCATGGAGCACAATTGTGCACTAGTTGAGATTTGGCGGTGATTTTCGAGAGTTGAACATGCAGGGATTATTATCAGGTAGAACTAGTTTCTATCGTTTACTGTGCTTTGCAAAACACAAGTGTACATGATACCTAATAGCTTTGTCGAACAAATCAGTTCGTTGTCTCGTACAACAGATCTCAAAACGGAACAACTGCAATGCTGTTTCGAGTATGATGTATTGCGCTACGATTCAGTCAACCTGGAGACAGAGTATAGAGGGAAATCGAGTCAAACCCTACACTGTGCTTAGCATCATCAGCTGCAGCATTTGCTACGTAGTACTGTATAACGCATTAATGCTCCTCTCTGTGCCTCTTTCCAACTTTTTTGTCACTGCAGGTTCCGACTCGTGCAGGTGTCGTGGTCTGGCTGCAGACGTCTATGACTAATGTCGGCACAACATGAAATGAGAGGTTCTGGTTGCTGACTTCCGACGGTTACTTAGGGTGAACGAAAAGTCCACATAACGTGGAGTGCACAACTATTGAAGTCCACATAACGTGGTTCTGAATGCTCCTCTCTGTGCCTCTTTCCAATGGGAGATTGTTTTGAAATTGGTGTAAATGCTCCTAACATGCCAGGGAAGGCATGGTTGGGTAGCAACCTACGAAATGGGTTCCTCATGTGAGATACTCACTAGTTCAACACCACAAACATGTTTGTAAATTGTAATGAACACAATTTTCCTAATACCTTCCACTCTCACAACATATGCAACAAGACGTTCAGTTTGTATGCATACTTGGAAGCACATTGATAGACACCTGAAAAAGGGTGCTAGTTGTAATAGTACTTGATGTGATCACCGCGGCACGAAAAAATGGGTTAGAACCAATGTCATTTATAGTGCTCGGGCAGCAGTAGCAGTTTAGTACTCCCTCCGATTCCCAAAAAGGGGCCTGCATGTTGTTGGACGCATACCAAGGTCTATTCAGGCCCACATATCATATAAGTGTTTACCCACTCAAGTCAGCTTGTTATTGCTCCAAATAACCATGTGCCATGCCTTTGGAGAAAAGAAAGAAAAAACCCTTATTTCTGAGATCGGATGGAGTAGCACGTAGAATAGTACTGAATCAATGATCTGTCGTCCAATGACCAAAATTTAATTTATTATATCTGCAATATGTTTCAGCTACTAACAGTTTCGAGGGTGAATCAAACATATCAAGGGTCCATCAAAATATATGGACGGAACCTACTTCCTTTTTGTTTTGACTCATTTACGAAACCGCCCATGTGACGGTAGTGTCTCGATGCATCTCTCTCGGTGCAACATAAGAAGAAAAACGGAACGAGCCGCAAAGCACAATAAAAGCCTGCTAAGTTTGAGCTTCACATATCTCACCAGGTTTTGAATCGGCGACCCAAAAGTCTGATGTTTTTCTAACGGGTAAGGGCATACATGTAAATCATTATTTATAAAGCTAATGGGGTTGGTAGCAAAACCACTACTTTTTCCTAATTCACAAAAGTGACAAGTGTCAGGATTTCACTTGAAGGCTTAGGCGTGGGGGTGCATGCCAGTATTCATGCAACTAAATTCTCGACACTTCAAAGCCTTAATTTAGCTGAAACTAGAATAGGTTGGATCACAACGACACCTCGTCAATGATAGGTATATAACCGGGCTAGAAGATAATCATCACAAATGAGTGCATCATAGATGATAGTTTTGTGATGAAGACTGTTGTATACATATAAGTGATGATTTGTTGCAAGAAGCTATTTGGAATGAGTTCCTCGGCTGTTACATGGTATCCTCAGCGGTGTGGAGTACTGCACCACGTCGATCGGAGAGGAGCCAGTCTTGCTGGACAACCCTTGCATGCAGAGGAAATTTCTCTTGGCGTGGTACGCACTAACTTCCATGAAGCAGTGGTTCATGACACTGGAACATGCATGTTTCACTCTAAAATTTGTTGCAGGATTGTTATCAGGCACTACTAGAATTCCACTCGTTGCCGGGTTTCCTGGGAACTCGGCAGAGCACGGAATCAACTCGGCGATGTCTTCACCAAGTTCCAAACTGGGTGAACTGGACTCGGATGTACATGGGCCGACAATCATTAAGTTTGTCGATTTCTTTCTACCGGAAACTCGGAAAAATATTTAAATAATATTTGCCGAGCTTTGCCTGGTCAAGAATGTGGCGGACCACACCGACAGGCAGGGCGGGGCATTAACAAAAATGCAACATGGCACTAAGCTCTGCCAAGTTCTAGTGAAACTCAGCAGAACCCTGTCGAGTAAGACCCCAACACGTGACACTGCCTCATTGGTCGATGCCACATTTTCCGAGCGCACATCGAATGAAACTGGGCAAATATTTTGCTGAGTTCGGCACTCAAAGAACATCTCTTGAGTACGAACACGCTGCATGGCACTGCCTCATTGCCCAGTACTAAGTTTTGCCACGTTGTTCTACACTTAACTCAGTAGATGTTTGCATTTTGCCGAGTTTGGTACTCGGCGAAGGTTGACAGTGGGCTACAGCCGAACCAACATTTGCCGAGTTCTTAGCTCGGCATAGTAATTTTACGTGGACTAGTACGAAAATGAATCTGCACCGACTTGCATGGTAATACATCGCACGAGGACAGACAGAGGGTCGTTCACATATGCATTGACAGTTCAAGCTACCATTTCCTGCAGGAGTAACATTTGACGGTTCGAGCCGCGGGTGAATGAGAAGCAGGTGTGGAGTACTGCACAGCGATCCGAGAGGAGCCTGTTCTTGCTGTAGTACCATCCTAGCACGCAGAGGAATAACTGCCGTGCATATGGATCCGAGTAATCCGTACTTACTCCGGCAAGGAGCAGCAGCAGCATGGGCATGCACAAACTTGCATGGTACAGTGAACGGCGATGACAGCTGCTTCAGAATCGACAATGACATTTGAGGCATGCATGTTTCAGTCATCGTGATACATGGTGCTAGTTACACTCTAATTCATGTGTATATAGGAGTTTTTACCTAGTAAAATTTTCCCAACGTCTACCAATCCCATAACACATGTATCAAGATACCGTGGCATGAACACATTGATAGAGGCAATGTTTCTCGTGGCATCTGCAACTCGGAATCCTGAGTGAAAAGCAAGGCCATTTATAGTATCCAAATAGCCGTGGACCATGGTTGTCTATTACCGCTTCATGCGGCAATAATCAATGAATCAATGGTAGCAGTACCTGTATTGCCCATGAGTTTAAATTACTCTATTGCATCTCCAAGGGGTTTCACGTGATAACCACGTGCAGTTTTCAGGTTGACAAAGTACTCATAGAAATCTATTATGTACTCAAAATACATGGCAGGTTAATAAGACAAGAAGAGAAACGTGTGAAACAACTAACAAAGAAAAACTCCTAACAATTGATGTAATAAGTCAATAATCATAGTAGTTATAAATAGTATAAGTCAGAAGTTGAAACATTCTCATCAGTTCCACGATCTAAAATACATTGGTCTGCACTCTAATCCTAAATCAAATTTACTTCGAGCTGGCAATCTCATAAAAAATTAAAAATCTTCATCGCAGCATCTCCCTCTTAGAGTAAATAACAATAAATATCAGAATTGACATTAGGGTAGAAAAAACTACCGATTTTTTTCTTTGCTGATAACTACCACTTTTTCCTATTCTCTCGTCAGAAAACACTGATGATTCTCTTGGTTTAGTTTAAGCGTGATTATGATCCTCAAATCTGCTAGTAATAAATAAATGCTAACTTAGCATCAGTACGTGGTTAATGAACTGTGATGCATCCCCAGAAAAAATAAACAAAGTATGGCGTGCTTAGTTTTTAAGCTGTTGTAGAAAAGAATTCACGAAATGTTCATTGCCCTTCTTTAAACATAAAATTAAATTGCAGATAAATCATGTTGACTGATGATTGTCCTCTTAAAATTTCATCTTATGTGTTCTGCAATGGAAAGGTATTAACCGATTGAAAGATAATCGGGTATCCAAACAGTCAATTCCAAAAGCAGTTCAACACGACGAAGGTATCAATAACATAATCGAAACCAGCTCAATGTCAGACGGATCCTTAAAAAAGTGGCATGCCTAAATTCCTAAAGAAGACTTCTACAGTTCTGCAGAGAAAACATGAATGGTGTACGTGCAGTTAATGGCTTGATGGTAACATTATCCTTTGCACATTGTCCCTAGGAGTCTAAGCTATCTTTGTTGCAAGCAGACAGGCTTCCACCCCAAATTCCCAGTTCCCTCCCTTTTTGTCGAGACAAAGCTTATGAAATGGTGATATGGATAAACTAAGACACTTTCATTTCATACAAAAAACTGCAAGTGGCTGTAGGAACCAAATTGTAGGACCAAACTCTCACCTGCTACCAAAAATGCAACTAACTGTAGGAACCAAAAATGCAACTGACTGTAGGATTCAAGATCATTACAAGAGACAACTCACAGGAGCGAAAATTTACACCACAATATCAACAAAATTTGGTACCAACAGATCCTACAGTTATATAATCAAAACAGAAGCAAATCACCTGAGGACATCTTCTTCTTATAGGTACTTGCAGACCCATACTCCTCCTTGTCTTCTTCTCAGTTTTATAGCAGACCCTGCTGATCAGATAGAGGCCACGCCTATGATTTCAGCATCTTATCAAATTGTTGCAAAGGATTAGTTATCTATAGCACATACAAATCCATTTTGTTAATCAACCCATAAAAGTACGGCGTTACCATATAATAACTTCACTAACAGATTCAAACCTAACGCGGAACAATTTGCAGCAGTATAGACCATGTATTGCTGTGTGCATAGTACTTGGGAAAATAGACACGATTCCAGGAAAAAAAAGAGAACATAGTACTTGTGCATTGCAGAATGGAACATGACGTGAACATGCTTGCATGAACTCCACTGTCTAAAACAGAACACACATACTACATCTTCTCCCAGCAAGGCGGAAAGGGTAAGAGAATCAAAGGTGGCGAGGGCGCATAACTTTTAGGTGGCGACAGCGTGGTCCAAGGCATCGACCAGCGCCGAGTCATTCCACACAACTTGTCACCCTTCCGTATCTCCTGTCTCACCAAGTTTGCAAGGCTTCCTCCTCCGACCTTCTGCCCCTTCCCACCAACGAAGAGGATGAAAAATGAAAGGTGCCTCAGCTCCAGTAATACCCGCCACCGCTACAAGTCAAGCTAGAGCTGTGCACACTTGAAATAAGAAGAAATCAGGTGGTTGAGGAGCTCACCAAGATCCAGGCAAAATCCATGGGAGGGAGGAAAAAAAGAAAGGCATAGAGTCGAAGTCACCGCTCTTGTTGCTTGGCGTCGGCGGCGACCAAGCAATCGGCGAGCTACTGCATCCTATCGCCTAACCCACCTATGTATGCCGCATGGCGAGGGGGCTTGGTGATGGCGACGACATCACGGATGGCTTGAAGGTAAGGACGACGATGACTGTGCCATGGAATGCTCTTCAGTGGGAGAGAAGTGTTATGTGGCACCGCCGAGTCAACCCCCCTCTTTCCCTCGCATCCACCCATCTCACGTCCCGGGAACGGGCACGGCGGTAATGTGGATTTGGTGGAGAAAGAGGCAGCGGTGGAGAAGCAGGGGAGGGGACAAGGGGCGTGGGGATTCGTAGAACACCACATCGAACTCATCCACTTCTTAGATGAAAATAGGATGAGAAACAATGGTTATGGCAGTAATATTGAAAGCACCAGTTGGGGTATAATCCACAACAAAGATTTAGCCATACTGGAGGTCATCACGACACACGTCCCCTCCCCTGGGTCGCCCCCGCGTGGCGACCAGGGGGGAACCCTAGCGCCGCCAAGCCCTAGGCTCTCTCTCCCACCTCTCCTGCCCGCCGTCGCCGGGGTGCGCCGCCGGGCAAAGCCCGGTTGGCGTTGGCGGTGGCGGGATCTCTCCTCCACGCGGCGGCCGGACCTGGCACGGGTGGCTGATACGTCTCCAACATATCTATAATTTTTATTGCTCCATGCTATATTATCTACTGTTTTGGACCATATTGGGCTTTATTTTCCACTTTTATATTACTTTTGGGACTAACCTATTAACCGGAGGCCCAGCCCAGATTTGCTGGGTTTTTTTTGCCTATTTCAGTGTTTCGAAGAAACGGAATATCAAATGGAGTCCAAATGGAATGAAACCTTCGGGAACGTGATTTTCTCATCAGATATGATCCAGGAGACTTGAACCCTCGGCCAAGAAAGGAGGGAGGCGGCCACGAGGGTGGAGGGCGCGCACCCTGCCTCATGGGCCCCCCAAAGCTCCACCGATGTACTCCTTCCTCCTATATATACCTACGTACCCCCAACAGATCAGATACGGAGCCAAAAACCTAATTCCACCGCCGCAACTTTTTGTATCCATGAGATCCCATCTTGGGGCCTGTTCCGGAGCTCCGTCGGAAGGGGAATCCACCACGGAGGGCTTCTACATCATCATCATAGCCTCTCTGATGAAGTGTGAGTTGTTTACTTCAGACCTTCGGGTCCATAGTTAGTAGCTAGATGGCTTCTTCTCTCTTTTTGGATCTCAATACAATGTTCTCCCACTCTCTCGTGGAGATCTATTCAATGTAATCTTTATTTTACGGTGTGTTTGTTGAGACCGATGAATTGTGGGTTTATGATCAAGATTATCTATGAGCAATATTTGAATCTTCTCTGAATTCTTTTATGTATGATTGGTTATCTTTGCAAGTCTCTTCGAATTATCCGTTTGGTTTGGCCAACTAGATTGGTAGTTACTACTAGGAAAAGGGCTATAGATGGGATGGACACTAATGGCGCACTGTACATGTGGTGCGCCATTACTAAATACTAATGGTGCACCATGTGTTGGTGCGCCATTAGTGTGCAAATACTAATGGCGCACCACATCCCACGGTGCGCCATTAGTAATTTTTTTTTTCAAAACTACTAATGGAGCACCGTGGGAGTGGTGCGCCATTACTAGTTGCGGTGCGCCATTTGCATTTTGGCCCAAACATTCCCCCGAATGCACCCCCTGGACCGCTTTTTCAGTTTCAAAAAAATAAAAGAAAATGATAGAAATGTCAAAAAAAATAAAAGAAAATAAGATTCCCATGTGATATGTGGTCTAGTTGTTAGCAAAATTTACAAACATGAATTTTCGACATTTTTGCAAAATCTCTCGAGAATTTGTAAAAATGGGCATAACTTTTGCATACGAACTCGGATGAAAAAGTTTTTTATATGAAAAATCATCTACTCGAAAAGTTACATCCGAATTTAACTGGGGAACCCGTTAAACATTTTCAAAATCCTCAAAACCTAACAGAAAAAAGATACGGGCTTTTAAGATCGGAGAGGCAAAAATTCAAACTTACTAATGGCGCACCTGCCCGTGGTGCGCCATTACTATCTTCCCGCCTTCAAAATTCAAAATAAATCAAAAAAATAAAAAAAGTTACTAATGGCGCACCTGCCCATGGTGCGCCATTAGTATCTTCCCGCCTTCAAAATTCAAAATAAATCAAAAAAATAAAAAAAGTTACTAATGGCGCACCTGCCCTGGTGCGCCATTACTATCTTCCCGCCTTCAAAATTCAAAAAAATTCAAAAAAATAAAAAAAATAGTAATGGCGCACCTGCCCATGGTGCGCCATTACTATGCCGTATATATGGCTGGGCGTGTCCTCTCCTCCTTACCTCTTCATGCTTCTCCTCCACTCCACCTCTCCTCCACTCCACCTCTCCATCTTCCCTTCTCTCCTCCACCATACTACCCTCCTCCTCTCCGGCGACCTCCTCCTCCTCCTCCTCCTCTCCGGCGACCTCCTCCTTCCTCCTCTCCTCTCCTCCCCTCCCATCCCCTCACGGTTTCTCCTCCCTCCTCTCCGGTGAGCTCCTCCTCCCTCCTCTCCGGTGAGCTCCTCCTCCCTCATCTCCGGTGAGCTCCTCCTCCCTCCTCTCCGGTGAGCTCCTCCTCCCTCATCACCGGTGAGCTCCTCCTCCCTCCTCTCCGATGAGCTCCTCCTCCCTCCTCTCCTCCCATCCCCTCATGGTTTCTCCTTCCTCCTCTCCGATGCTCCGGTGAACTCCTCTCCGGCGACCTCCTCCTCCTCTCCGGCGAACTCCTCTCCGGCAAAAGAAAACGGCAAAAGAACGTACAAGATCCCAAAACGGGAATAAAATTTGAAATAATATCGTGCAAAAAAACGAGCCAAAAAAAGAGCAATAAATGGGCAAAAAAAATCGCGATCCAGATCCAAATTCAAAATTAAAAAATAGCAATGGCGCACGGTGGGAGTTAGACGATTCGCCACTACTATTTTCCCGCCTTAAAAATTCAAAAATACTAATGGCGCACCGCGGCCAATACTAATGGCGCACCAGTGGCCTATACTAATGGCACACCGTGGCCTATACTAATGGCGCACCAGTGGTGCGCCATTAGTATACTAGATACTAATGGCGCACCACTGGTGCACCATTAGTAAAAAATACTAGTGGCGTGATACTAATGACGCACCAGTAGTGCGCCATTAGTAGGCAAAACTGGTGTGCCATTAGTAGGCCTTTTCCTAGTAGTGGTTCTTGCAATGGGAGAAGTTCTTAGCTTTGGGTTCAATCTTGCGGTATCCTTTCCCAGTGACAGTAGGGGCAGCAAGGCACGTATTGTATTGTTGCCATCGAGGATAACAAGATGGGGGTTTTTATCATATTGCATGAATTTATCCCTCTACATCATGTCATCTTGCTTAAGGCGTTACTCTGTTTTCATTAACTTAATACTCTAGATGCATGCTGGATAGCGGTCGATGAGTGGAGTAATAGTAGTAGATGCAGGCAGGAGTCGGTCTACTTGTCTCGGACGTGATGCCTATATACATGATCATACCTAGATACTCTCATAACTATGCTCAATTCTGTCAACTGCTGAACAGTAATTCGTTCACCCACCGTAAAATACTTATGCTCTTGAGAGAAGCCACTAGTGAAATCTATGGCCCCCGGGTCTATTCTCATCATATTAATCTTCCTACGCTTTATTATTGCTTTGCTTCTTTACTTTGCCTTTTATTTTACTTTGCATCTTTATACCAAAAATACCAAAAATATTATCTATCATCTCTATCAGATCTCACTTTCGTAAGTGACCGTGAAGGGGATTGACAACCCCTAATCGCGTTGGTTGCGTTGAGCTATTTGTTTTGTGTAGGTACGAGGGACTTGTGCGTGGCCTCCTACTGGATTGATACCTTGCTTCTCAAAAACTGAGGGAAATACTTACGCTACTCTGCTGCATCATCCTCTCCTCTTCGGGGAAAACCAACGCAAGCTCAAGACGTAGCAAGAAGGATTTCTGGCGCCGTTGCCGGGGAGTCTACGCAAGTCAACATACCAAGTACCCATCACAATCCCTTATCTCTCGCATTACATTATTTGCCATTTGCCTCTAGTTTTCCTCTCCCCCACTTCACCCTTGCTGTTTTATTCGCCCTCTCTTTTCCGTTCGCCTTGATGTCTTTCTTAGCTTGTTTTCTCGCTTGGTTGAAATAGTTGAGTATTTATTCCTAAACAGAGAAGCTAATATCTATGGATCCTCATCCGCTTGCCAATCTTTTTAAGAGATCCAATTATGATGAACCAATTCCTAGTGATTTGGATGCACTAGATTATCTTTATAAGCTTTTGCCTGAAATCCGTAGATCTGAAAATTGTGATGAAGTGCTTCACGAAGATCTTTGAATGAAAAGCATGATTGCAATGATTTTATTATAAATTCTATTGATGTAAATTATGCTAATAATATGCAAAACCCTAAGCTTGGGGATGCTAGTTTTGCTATGTCCAATAGTCATGATTGGGGAGATTCTTCTTATGATCTTGAAATTTTATTTAAGCCCCATGATGAATATAAGATTGATAATAGTGTTTGCAATAATATTGAAAGTGGGTTTGGAAGAGTGTCAACTTTAGATCCCACATATTTGGATAACATTCAATCTTATGAAATTTTTGATAAAAGTGGGCTTGGAGTAATCATGACTTTAGTTAATGATAATCCCACTATTTTGGAAGAGTGTCAACTTCGCATGCATGTGGATCGTGTTGAGAATATGTTATGTGATAGCTATACTGTTGAATTTTCTTATGATCATACATGTAATTATTATGAGAGAGGAAAATATGGTTATAGAAATTTTCATGTTACTAAATTACCTCTCGTTATGTTGAGATTGTTATTGTTCCTTTCCGCTTCCTTGCATATACTAGTTTTTGCTTGCTACAATAATTTGTTTGCCATAATATGCCTATGCATAGGAAGTATGTTAGACTTAAGTGTGTTTGTCACATGTTTTATGATGCTCTCTTTGTGCCTCAATTCTTGTCTTTCTTGTGAGCATCATTGAAATCTCAATGCCTAGCTAAAAATGCTTTAAAGAAAAGTGCTTGTTGGGAGACAACCCAATATTTTTACTTGCTGCTTTAGAATAAATAATACATATACCTTCTGTTTAGATGTGGTTTTATGTTTTAATTAGTGTTTGTGCCAAGCTAAACCTATAGGATCTTCTTGGATGATAGTTATTTGATCTTGCTGTAATTTCCAGAAACTTTCGGTTCACGAAATCAATTGTTAAAAATCACCAGAACGTCATAAAATAGTGATTCCAATTGCTGCTGATCAATAAACAAATTTCCTAGGTCGTCCTAGTTTGGATTAATTTTTGGAGTTCCAGAAGTTTGCGTTAGTTACAGATTACTACAGACTGTTCTGTTTTTGACAGATTCTGTTTTTCGTGTGTTGTTTGCTTATTTTGATGAATCTATGGCTAGTAAAACAGTTTATAATCCATAGAGAAGTTGGAATACAGTAGATTTAACACCAATATAAATAAAGAATGAGTTCATTACAGTACCTTGAAGTGGTCTTTTGTTTTCTTTCGCTAACGGAGCTCACGAGATTTCTGTTGAGTTTTGTGTTGTGAAGTTTTCAAGTTTTGGGTGAAATCTTATGATGGATTATGGAACAAGGAGTGGCAAGAGCCTAAGCTAGGGGATTCCCATGGCATCCCCAAAGATAATCTAAGGACACCAAAAAGTCAAAGCTTGGGGATGCCCCGGAAGGCATCCCCTCTTTCGTCCACTTCCATCGGTAACTTTACTTGGAGCTATATGTTTATTCACTACATGATATGTGTCTTGCTCGGAGCGTATTGTATTATTTGTGTCTTTGCTTGTTAGTTTAGCACAATCATCCTTTCTGTACACACCTTTTGATAAAGCCATACATGAATTGGAATTTGATAGAATACTCTATGTGCTTCACTTATATCTTTTGAGCTATATAGTTTTTCTCTAGTGCTTCACTTATATTTTTTAGAGCACGGTGGTGGATTTGTTTTATAGAAACCTTTGATCTCTCATGCTTCACTTAGATTATTTTGAGAGTCTTAAATAGCATGATAATTTGCTTAAAAATAATAATATGCTTGGTATTCAAGATTTGTAAAACTTTCTTTTGAGTGCGTTGAATACTAAGAAAAGTTTGATACTTGATAATTGTTTTGAGATATGGAGGTAGTAATATTAGAGTCATGCTAGTTGAGTAGTTGTGAATTTGATAAATACTTGTG